>UZAE01012339.1:8074-35209 GCA_900617975.1 Rodentolepis nana
AATGACGCATGTGTGGATGTTGGTGTATTAGTGCATGAATGAAAAACATGATAAGGAGTTTTCATCTGCTTACTAAGTTATTAGATCAGGAATAAGGAGCGGCCTTGTTGAATGTTTTCAATCGCCTTTTCTTCTGTTTGAATCGGCAAAATTTTATACTTTGGCGTCCAAACAAAACCCACATGTTTTCATTTTCTCGTTGAACTGAGAGGTATGAGCAATAGAAAATGAGAGACAGGGTTTAGCTTAGAGGGGCAACTGTACCCCTGTAGTGGTTTAAGCATTCGAGCTTAACTCTCTCACATAGCCCACGGTGCCATTTGAGAAAAGAATGATCGAATCTGCAATAAATCTGTCTCCGGAAATGGTAAAAGCGGAGGTTGGAATAATATTTGCCAAAACAGTATATTACCCGAATGGGGGTGTGCGATAGACTTACCTCCACGTGGTGCACCCTGGGCAACGTATACTCATACGGCTAATGATAACCATCAAAACGCCTGCCATTTTTTAATAAATATATTAAGCGGAATGTAATTGAGAAAATTATTAGGACCCAGGTGGGTTAAATGAGGACATGCTTATCGACTTTCAATGCTCATATACTGCAATTGCCAATTTCGATTACCATTAAAACCACAAGTGCAGTATTGGTTTGGTTTTTATAGCTTGTTTTGCTTGAGTATCTCTGAGATATGAAAATTGTGAACATTCAAACACACCCACTTAAGTTTGGAAGAATTTCAGACAGCGATTTGCACTCATTGCCTCAACCATGGTACCTCTAATGGGCCGAATTTATTGGGTTGGAAAAATTTGTCTCAGCCAAACTAATTTGGCACGAAGGGGCAAGCATTGGGTTTACAATGCTGGTGTTAAATTCAAAGACAATTAAGCCTATGATTGGAAATTGAATCCTTGCAATCTTAGGTTGTGTGAAAGCCCTAACACAATCAGTTCTCCATTCTCAAAAAAACGTGGATTCCTTCCTAACATCATAAATTCATTGATCAATAAGCTGACCTAAGCAAGAATACCTTTAAGTTAATTCTGTTTGTTCACTCAGACACTATCCCATAGGCGCAACAGCTATCGCCTAACAACAGAGGATTAGAGAGATTTGGGGGGTGGGGGGAGGGGCAGAGCTAGAAGCAGAAGAACCGGAAAGAGATAGGCGTGTCTGCGTTTTCACTCAAAGGTTTTTATATTGTTTCCATGGGAAAGAATGAATCCAGACATATCTACAGGGAAATCGAATCCCAGAAAGGACCAGTTAAGTGACTTATCCAGACCACGTTGGTCACCGCTGGGTTAAGTGCTACTGTGAGGTAGAGATAATGAGATTTCAGAGAATAGTGGTGTCCCAGAAGAAAAATTCTGCCCACGCGAAGAGACTCAGCTTAAATGGACCAGTCAAGATGTCCTTTTTTCGGGTCATTGGGTGCAATCCTCTCTATACCATAACTGGGAATCATGTGAAAGTAAAAACCTCATATTGGTGGGTTTCCTAAAGGGGAAACGTGCTGTTATTAGTGACAACAATTCTAAATGTCCTATTTCTGAAAATTTTCAAGCCAAACAATGGACAAGGGTGTTTGAATAGCCATTAATCAGATTATTTCTCCTCAGTCCTGATTTCAAGAGTGGAACAAATTTCGAGGATAAGAACAACCAATTCTGAAGCAGAGTAAAAGGTCAAAGTTTTATGGAATTGCATTTTCTCAATGGGCCAATTAATCAACAGCATAAAGATAATTCTTTTCTTCCAAAATGTCAGGTTAATCTAAAACCAAACGTGCAAATTACCCGAGTAATACATTGGCATTGTTAAGCATAAAAGTATGTTTTCAATCAGGGGTGTGCGATAGACTTACCCCCCACGAATACTCACACTCTAAAAACCGGTAGTTGACTTCAAACTACTAGGATTCAGCTGTTAGTCATAATCGACCACTTTCACAGCACTCATCTTACCTTACCTATTTCTCTACCTTTGCGTCTATCTCTCTTACATCCGTGAATCCCTCTTCTGTTCCTACTCTCGACTTTTTAAGACTTTGATGTTCCACCCCTCTGTGAAGCCCGAAGTCGACTAAAGTGCCAATGATAACTATAGTAAAGCCTACAATTTGATATAAATAAGTAGCTGTTTCCAACCTTAAAAACGTAAAGTTTGTGCATTTATGTTTGTTTAAAAAAATTTGCAGGAATAACCCCACCACCACCACCCTAACCTTAGATAAAATGACAGAAAAAGTGGAAGATAATAAAGCTTATTTATCAGCGTACAACGCTGGATTTCAAAACAGCAGAAAAAAGAGTGACACAGTGATGCCAAAGTGCCAGGTTATTTATATAGTGTTAGTAGGGGCCGTCGCCAGTTCCGCTGAAAAAGAACAGATGGAGAGATAAACACAGGAAAATGGGCAGAAAGTGAAGGGTAAAAGGGTCGAAAGTGATTATCCGTGATGATTAGAGCCACCACCACCACCACCGTTGGCGTGATGAGTCTGGTGCTGAATATGATGATTGTGATTGGGCAAGGAGGGGGAGAACCTGGGTGGAATTGGATCGCCAGGGGTCACTGGAACACCTCCGTTAATAGGAGGGGTCTCGCCGGTATTGTTTGTTGCCGTTGATGGGGTCAATAGAGGTCGATCGATGACGGCCTGATCAAGAGAGGTCAAATCACTCACTGATTTACTCTTCACGCACTGGAAATCAACATGACGTGACTTATTTTCTTCTTGCTCCCAGGACATTCGTAGGAATGGACGTTGAACGTAGTTGTAGATGGCTGTGAGAGGGATAAACATGTAATACCGTCAGTGTTAAAGTTATTCAAAATAGAAAACGATAAGTACTGGGTTCTATTCGAGCGAACACTTCAAATAAAAATGACGCATGGAGAATGTACCCAAAAGAACCGATTTTTAGCTAACGAAGTCAGGTCCATAATAGAGACAAGTCTAGTGATATGGACATAATTTTGTGTGTGAGGAAATCGTGAAAATAGCCAAAGCGCAAAAAAGAAGTCTCAAAGGGTCTGGTGGCCAATTACTGAAGACAGTCAATAATAAAATATGCGTCTTCATTAAATATATAATACGGTAGAAGAAGATACTATTGCAACAAATTCAAACAATTGAAAAATACTATTTCTTTGAATGTATCTGCCCAGGAGAGTAATTGAGAAGTGGAGAGAAAATAGACATGCATAATGTTGAAACCTAAGGGAAAGATGAAAAAGAGCCACAGACCTTCCCACCTCCTAAACCCCTATCCGAGCAATTAAGACTTCAAGTATTGAGCACAATACTTTAATTAAAAAAAGACCACCAAAATTGCCTGAAAGGAACAATCCACCACCGACAATGAGCCTCGTTTTCATTCAAAATCGTAGGTGTCTGGAATGGTTGAGAGAACTACTTCATCGCCGATAGATAATATAAAGACCAGCAAATTGGCGAAATGAGTGACAAAGATGAGAAACCCGTATAAGGGCAGATGTGCAACTGAAAATGACCAATTGGTGAATAAAATAGGTACAATTGTATTTGTCTAAGGCTAGAGGTTTCGAGTTAAGCTCGTTATTGACACTTGAACGAAATCAAAGACCCAACTTCTAGAAACCAGATGACGAATGCTATAGCAAGATTAATATGAGAGGAAAAACTTCACCTGACCACTACACCAAAGGAAAAGGAACAAACGCATTACACTGGAGTTGCCTTGGTAAAAGGCATGGCGGTTTATTTGTACAAGCTGATAGTAAAGCACACACACGCACGCACGCATGCAACAGGCAAACGAATGTTACTTTTAGATCAAACAAGTTAGGCTTCAGGCCTGGATGAAGAGAACTTAATCTCAACGACCAAGCAAGCAGACAACCGAATCATGATCTAATGTTTGGCATTAAAACGGTATGCACCTGACTCATTAAGAAATTGTCATGTGCTCTTTAATGGCAATTATCTGTAAATGGTTTGGAATTAACCATCTGTACCAACAGGCCATGTGCACAATGCTATATTCATAGAGTGGCACAAATGTCTTCCGTTAGGTCCTATGCTGACATAAAACTAAGTGATCAGAGAGAGAGAGAGAGAGGGAACCATTTTAAAATATTTTCAGGTCCTCGTGGATTAACTTCACTTCATATCCACGTTACTGGTGGGGGAACAAAACCAGAAGGGCGAACGAAAGATAAGTCCCTCCGAATACTCAAACTGTTCTAGTAGCATTGCTAATTTTATTAACTTATTCATACGTCAAATGGATCTCGTATCGGTAGTTTTTAGCTGAATTGCTCCATAGAAGTGCAATTTTTCAGTTAGCGTTTAATCCAGTCTGCCAATGTGAGAATAGCGCTTGAGTACTTTAGATAAACTCAAATGTGACATCGTATCAAAGCACGCAAATGTGCATGCATACACCCTAAAGCAAAAAATCCAAATTTTTACCCTACTTACCTCTGAGCCAGACATCAAATGCATGTGCCTTAAGCAGGATATGGAAGGGGGTAATATCAAGAGATACGTTTTGATTGTTGTCCGATAAGATTGTCGATAACAAGTTTGTTCCGTTAATAACGCGTCACATGCCTTTTAGAGTACATGCGTACACGCACAAAATGGGTTGCGCTTGATTTATAATTCACATGGCGCCCTTCAAACATGATAGAGCAGAATGCAAAGAATAGTTTCCCCAAAACCCATTTTCTTACACACACACACACATTTAAGGTCTCGAGGTAAGAAGTCATGCTAAGAATCGTGCCATGTAGATCATCGATCATCTCCTCAATAACAAGCACACATATGGAAGTACAAATCACATCTTTATGAAACAAGTAATAACAAGATGATATCTCGGATAACTTGAAATGATTTTGGAGTTGACCCTTAGTAGTATGCAAACCGACAATATACCTGTCGCATATCAATCAGTTGATTGCATGTCACAAATTGTTACAGAAATTCAAGGCTAAGGACCTCTCAATAAAAAAGAATCGTAAAAAAACAAGTACTATGGCTGTGAGACGAGTCTCTTTTGTATTTAGTCAAATTACAACATTTTTCCTTCCTCTGTTGTATGGAGAAATACCTTTAATATAAACTGAGCAAACGGTGCCCACGTCTTAGATAGCAATTGCAGGTAGGGAAAAAGACAAAAATTGTGGTATTATTGGAAAAGAACTAATAATCCACAACTTACCTTCAGGCCGTGAACCCACGCGAAATTTCATTCGCTCTTTACAAGTTGGATAGCCTATAGGGGAGGGAAAAAGGAAAACGACATTAGATCACACATATAAAAACCACGCTTCATGCTTCAAATTTACGTGCAAAAAGTTAGGTTTGGCTTCATATGTTATTCACTTAGTAAATTCGCCCTCCTCAGCATTTGGGTTAACAACACGCTGAATTCATGAAAGCAACTAATTGCCACATGCCCAACTGCTTCAAAGTAGGGTCTGAATATGTTCTCAATAATTGACAAACAGAAAACAATCTGTGAATTCTCAATAGATAATTATTAGACAAAGATATACTTAACCAACATGAGAAAGCCTTGGGAGGAGATACTTAAATTAACACCTAAAGTAATCAAGAAACACCTGATCAAGCGTCCAAATTAAAAAAATCAGATCCCATAGCCTATCTCAGCTTCTTCAATTAGCCGACTCATTATATATAAAAAAATAAAGACAAATTCTACTTACTCATGTCCACTAACTCTAAACTAGATAACTAAATTAGCCGTCGATTAAATAATAAATTCACCTTAGTGCCAAATCTACTACAAAAAAGCAAACTTAAAGCACAATGTCAGTTAACTGCTATTTTATCAGATGAAAACCTTTCCGACCGATTTCAACTCAACTCAAAATGTCTGCCTGAACAGTCAATCATTCGCTTGGAAAAAGTTTGTTTCCCTTGATCGAAAATTCACACTTCTAGGGGTTAAGTAATCACATATTGAAGGAAAACTTAATATGCGAAAAATGGACCGAGTTTAAAATTCATTTACTAATTACGATGATAGACTCAACAAAACACCTCCCATGTAGAGTTAATTAAATCGCGTTCATCACACCCCCGCCCCCTCCACACCACACCACATACACACACACACACACACGCACACACATTCCTTCTCGTCGATTCTAGGTCGCCTTATTTGATTACAATTAAATTCTGTTGCTAAATAAATAATTAGCAAAGAAAATTGAATTAACATCAAGTCAGACAAAATGAGGCAAAAAAGGAGGAGGGGGGGGGGGAAATCAGAAAGAAGGTAAATCCCCCAAAGTGTCTTGATTTTTTTATTTATTGAAACAGACAAAACACTTTACTCTGTAGGACTTACCTTCAATGCCAATTCGAATTTTTTTGAGTCCTCGTTCGATGAGAACTTGCTTGGCAATCTCACGATTTTCAATGTACTTGAGGAAGCGATACATCTTCGTACTGTAGATGACTGAAAGCAAGTAAAATGGGTGGATTGAGTAAAACAAATAGCTGACTTAAAGCAACCGTTACAAGGTTACAGTATAAAAAAAACAAACACACATTTATTTTGAAACCTAAATATAAATAGAGTCATCTAGTTGTGAAAGCTAATGGCAATGAATGAATAAATGATCAATTCGAAGAAAAATACGAAAAAAAACTGACTTGGGCTTGCTCTGAGCACAAAATAGGTTTTGAGTTCAGAGGAGCATGAAACAGCAGCATTTAAACCTAAACCCAAAAGGTGTACTTGCCATGGTTATGAAACACAAACTTCTAGAAAGCGATTAAGGATAAGGAGAACTTATTCGTATTCAGAGATGGACATCGACGACTGTGCTAAATGTGTTAGGGGGGGGGGGGTTAATTTAAAGCACAAGTTCCTTTAGGGAGGTGTCGTGTACCAATCGCTTTGATGTGAGAATGGGCAAACACAGTGATATTCTAGATGGTAAGTCAACGAAAAAATTGCATCTTTGAAGTGAATTATTACAAACCTAAATTCATTTTCCGCTGGGAAATGACTTTAATTAAACTGCCTAATTCGTTACGTTGAAAAACGCTTTAATAAATTTGCTCTTTCAGTGATCAAGATAGATATTAACAGGAAGCGCAAAGAATCACAGAATCATTATGAAGAGAGATAGAATGCCAGATGAGGCGGGAACAATTCACTACAGGCGACCAAGTTCGATTGCCATCGGCATATGATCCGTGAGTGAAATGACCAAATGCATAGGTTAGTCTGGCCAATAAGGTGGGAAATATTTAAGTCTCTCATTATAGAATCTCAATGGAAAATGCTCCGCTATGAGGTGGATTGGGATTATCGTGTCAAAAAATCGTCACAATTCCCAAGAAAGCAGTAATGATGAAGAGGGCGCTCAACAAAGACAAGACATAAATCTGACTTTCTTTCCATTTCCCTCCAACTTGATAACATTTGGCATGCAAATGACCGCATTTGCATACTTTACAGGTCTGGCAAGAACAAGCACTTCGCCTAAACTAATGTTTCAAATTGAACTGGCACTACAATAACGTTTCAAAACACGCGGCATAAGATCTCAGGGAGAGAAAGTAAAATCCTAAGGCCTTCAGAAGTAATTAATTCTAAATATTAAACCGTGTTCCAATGAATGCAAAATTAGCAGTAGGTTCGTGATCTGAATGCAATCCATTACATTGACAAAAACGAGACTGCTGTTCAAAAATAAATCTTGCTAAGGTTGCGTTTTTACGGTTACCGCAAGTTGACAAAAAAACTTTTGATAAGCATTTGAAATCAACGTTCAGAGTAGAAGAGACAAGAGCCAACTGAAATCAATTTAAAATAGGAGGGAAAGGGGACCAAAAAGGCGGTACCAGATATCGCTCCGAGTATCAATCGACGGGTAATAAAGCAGGCGCGTGATTAGGTAAGGAAATTCTTATGGATAGCACCACTGTTGAAATAACAGCAAGTGATAATATTTCTTGCATTCATTCGAGAAAAAAACAGCACTCTTTTAGTACTTCCCACTTGTCAAACCTCTGGCGTTGGCCCTACAACTCAAACGTTAAAGCATAAACAGGCAGAACTACACGGATGCTCAGTGCTTATAAGCCTAAACAAGAACATATTGGTAGCAGAAACTCGTAGAGATAAATAAATAAAAAAAGCAAAACAATTATCCTCTCACTTCACCCTTTTAATTAGTTTTAAGTTCTGCGCCCTCATTTTCATCTGCCAATTCCTTTTGTGCTAAAATAATGAACACTTTTACACAAGCTCTACTAGGCTAGTTCACATAAGAATCATTTTCACTGCTCCTATTGGTCAAGGCTATGCAAAACACATCACCCTGATTGACTAGTAAGTAAAAATAATAAAATAGAAAAAAAAATAAAAACTGTGTTGGTCATTTTAAATATCTCGCAGTGTATGCGCGAGATTTTAGGGGGGGGGGGGTTTAGTAGAAATTTAGACGAATGCAAATCAATACCCTGGGAATGGAGATCAAGTTGGATGGTGATTGAAAACTGTCAATGTAAGAGAAGATATAAAAAACGTGAGTGCTTACAAGCCAAAATTCTGTATTAAATCTCTATTAACGGCATTCAAAAAATGAAGGCTAGAATATTGTTATCTTAAATGGTGCAGGTAAATCAAATTGGCTCCTACTAATCGTTTCAATTTTGAGATTGAAAGTTGATACATAAACCACACAGATAATCCTCTTTGGTAAAGGTAATAGGATATTTCCAGTATCCCACAACTAGGATCAAATTTGATGATGATTTTGATGTTAGCAAATCGTTAATGGATAAAAAATAACAAAAGTAATAAATCTACAAGTAAATAGATGCCACGTAGAGATCAAGTCGTAGGTGATGAGGGCTTCATCACAGAGTCACATCCTCCAAATTGAACTGAAAGAATGTGAACTTCTAAAGAGTGGACCCCGGTTTACTCGGATTAGCACTTCACTTAGATTGCTTGAATTCTATCGGAATGTGCTTATTATAGCAAAGCTAGCAACATTTAAAATACAATTAGCACAAATAATCCTTCTACAAAAGTTAAGCTAAGCAAAATAGGAAACCCCACGGTCTGGAACTAGGGCCAGGGGCTTCGTAGCCCTTTCCTTAAAGAAGCACGCAAAGACCCCGGGGTGCAAGACACAAAACAACCCGATAAAAATCGTTGCGCAAATTCTCATTTACTGAATTCTTGTGGGATCCGTATTTGTAATCCCCACAATGTTGTGAGTAATTGTAATAGGATGCAGAGAAATGGGAAGAGAAAACGCATCTAGAAGTGATCCATTTGGGACCGAATCCGAACTTGAATGAGCAAAGAGAATGAAGAGTAAAGCGTCACAGCAAAACTTTACGATTGAGAGTTCGAATTTTGAGACGAATACCACCACTTGGTGGGGTCCAAAAGTTGAAAGACCTTTGCAAGTAACGACATGGTATTAAGACTATGCACAAAAAACTCTCTACGTGTTAGAAGGATAATTAACACAACTAGGTTAGAAGCTGAACAAATCCAGAGCAACAGCGTGCTAACCCCAAGAACCCACATCACCCGATTCCATAAGGCAAGTTTAAACACATGCGGCAGTAATAGAAATAATGGGTTCAATTTTAGAAACCCATTCATATGTCCATAACGATTCCAATTGCATTGCCAACTTGGCCTTCCAAACTCTCGGGTTCCGCCTATTCGAATGTGAGCAAACTGTTTGATACTTGCTATGGGAGATCCCGAATCACGATAACTTCATGACTCCTTTGCTCAAAATGATTGCTAGAAATCATATTTACTAAGGAAAGATAGCAATAAACAAATTACTTTGTGACTGAGATAAAATGAACGCTTTTAACAGACCACCCGTAAAGTAATAACCCCCCCCCCCCCCCTCTTCCCAAGTGCAACTGGAGATATCTTTTGATCTGCTCGCAGTAAGCCATGAAAGAGGCATACCATTCATCAAGGTTAAATGGATGAACAGTGAGTGGTGAGAGAAATCCCCCTCTTAGCTAGTAAGAATAAAATGTTTACAGGCATCAACTATGACAGTTTAACGCGTAAATAAGGCCCCCCCCCCCCGGTTAAACGAATGACCTTAAAATTAGGAACGCAGCTTATGCAGGGTGAGAGATGGCGGGCGTAAGTAAAACAGTCGAGTAACGCGACGTGAACTGAAATAGTTCTCTCTAATTAAGTCAAACTTTTAGGCAAAGAAATGTACACATACACAAATAAAAGCGGGCTTGAAGTCATAGGAACGAACACTAGAAGTTGAAAAACTAAATAGATCCTAGTAATAAAAAACCAATGGCTTCGATAAGGTATTGGCTGCGATTAATACAACGAAAAGGGGAATAAAGCAGGTCAATATAATCGAAAGCCTTGTTCCTCTTATACAGACTGCAAGTTGGAAATAAACTTTGCAAGTTTCTCCATTTATGACCTGTCAGTAAAATTTGCAATGAGTGATTAGACGAACTTCCGCTACGATTAACATACGAAGGGGATTTTAACGGCGAAACCAGGGAAACAGAACCCAATTATACACCTGATAAATCATTATTCAATCACCGAAAAAATTGGGTGAACGAACTAAAACAAATCCAATTAGCATATCTTTTAAATTAAAGCTTTGTGTTGGTGGTTACCTCTGAAGATGAGTCTCTCACGAAGCAAATGAACATATTTTAGTGAGAACGACGAATCGGGATGTGGGAGAGCGTGATTTGAAGAAATGGAAAAGTAATGAAAAAAGTTATTTCTCCACTTGAATTCAGTGCGCTGTGGTTATTACCACGAATAACTGAATAAAAGAGAGCAATCTTGATCAAGAAAGGCGGAGACAGATGGAGAGGGAGAGGGGAGGAAATCTACTCTCGAAACTCGACTAAATATTATTTGGAAATTCATTTCTTCACTTCAACGCATACAACTCACTCGTTTTTTTAGAAAAATAATTTTGCTAAAATTCAAAGACACAAAGCCATCAGACGCCACTAATAACTTGAAAAAGTCGGGCCTGGGGCTATTCCAGCAAGTATAAAGAAAATCTTTTAAAAAATTGATGTTAATTTTTCCAGACGATTCAGCTGCATAGACAACCGAAAGCAAGGCCTCTATGCAATAACTACCAGCATAAAGGATTTTATTAACAAAATCCTCCAAAAAATATACTCTGTAAGCATGAATAAGGACATCGTAGACTTACTGTGCGAACTGAGTTCAGCCTCGGGCATCTGTGGTGGATATTCATCATCCCAATGGACCTGTTCGTCGTCAGTGAGGATGACAATGTGACACTCGCGCTCACCTAACCGAGCGCACTTCATGAATTGAGGCACGATTTGTTCGTCCAGGAAGTTTTCGAATATCTTGTAGGCACCGTCGTTGGAGACTTCATGTAGAAACTCCCCTGCAAGAAGAGAAATGGAGAAACTGGTTAGATTTTAGCCGTGGTCCAATTACTTCCCCAGCCCAGACAAACCCTATGTAAGAAGTCAGATAAAGGGTATATGGTCGAAATAACAAATTGCAAATCCAATTGCGAACAACATTGTGGCATTAATCAACTACTCTTGTTTCAATTCAATCTCAAGCCTACTGTGAATAGGAACGTTGCTGATGAAAATGTCCACTAGCCACAACGGTGCCATATCATTCATTGAATATGTACCGAGAAGTATAGAACCCGTGACATCAGACCACCTGTATATGCACCATTAAATAAAAACTACATATGAAACACCAAAATAACTCAATTTTGAGCTGTGTTCCAAAGAGTGACATTAACCGACATCAGTAAATCCCCGACTGCATAATGACAATAACACTCAATGAATAAAACCGAGTATTTTCTAGCCTTTTCCATAACATTCCGTTCATGACTTAACTGATTCCTTGGATAAATGGAGATGGTCGACTAGGTGATTTTAATGGTGTTGGACAAGAAAAATAATAGCTCTCTTTAAAATACTTGCAATAATATATATATATATATATATATATATATATATATATATATATATATATATATATATATATACCAAATACCCCCTGAGTGCACACAAAAGGGCTTTCATTCCGGAAAATGGACACACACTAATTGAAAATGAAGAGATAGTACGCAGTGCTAATGTTTGGATGAACAGATCTGCCAATCTTTATTTGTGCAAATAGGGCGATATAGTTATTGTCGCCCCAAAAATGTTGCATCTTGAAGTGGAACGTACAGCATTGCAGTCTCACAATATCAAATACAGACCTGTAAAAAGGAAAACTATTTGCAAAGCTCAGATTGGAAAGCGAAACTGAAATTAGAAGACGGCCATTAACTTCCAAGCCCTTGAAGGACAGAGTTAACCGAACCTCATCTTTATTAAAGAATTCCCATACGAAACTCATGATTGACTGACATTAACCAATTTGATGGATAATTTGATCAATTATAAAAAAGATAATAAGATTATTACTAGAGAAATCTACCAGCCCAGTGACATAAACATCTCGCGATTAGATGGGTCCACTAACTAGGTGACTTGCATTGCAAACAGAAAAAAATAACTCACGATCATTATTTCGAAAGAGATGTTAAGGATTCACACATTTTTCTAGAAACAAACACTTACAAAAGGGTGGAACTTTGCTTTTACGCAAAAGAACTTTCTAATACAAACTGAGAGCTTCGAGTCGACGAGCTTTGGCCTCGTGAAGATGCTTTAGATAGGTTCTTCAACTCACACCAAAAAGTAACAAAAATCCGAAACCACTTCAGGCTACACCAATTTTGATATTAGCAATAAATGAACCAAAAAACCAAGCGATTTCTATAAAGACATAATTAAAGGAATTTTACATTACAGCATAAAAATGCGCAAATGTGAAAAGGTAGCAAGCACGTGCTAGGAATACTACTTCTGAAAGTAGCAGGTTTATTTTTAAAAAAACATTGATGATTATATAATTAACAACCAATGTATCATTCTCAATACTGATATGTTAAAATTTGAATAATCATCTTCTGGCACCTTAAACAATAAGGATAAATAATTCGGAAGGAGATGGATGAAAATGTCGCATTACATTTCCCTAACTGTACTGAACGTTGAAAAAAGGGAAACTTCAAACCTCTCTAGCAGAAAACTACTGCTTTCTTTTTCGTTCCCTCTCCCCCCCCCCCCCCCATTACAACGATATGTACTTGCACATCCAGTCAGCACAAGATAAATTGATGCCCACTAAAAAGGAATAACACCCTGGAAGAACAGGGAAATCGCTTATTCACCTAAAAGAGAACTGAGAAAAGCTCAAAAGAAAAATAATTCCAGTCAGTAACAGACAGGCTTCAATTGAGATGATTGCAGACATCAAATATTGAGGAAATCTGGAGGTCTATCAACCGCTTTCTGGCAGTCATTCTTTGTGTGAAGATAGTGTAAAGAAGGTGGACTACATTTGCAGTCTACAAAAAGGGGATGACATCCTGACTTACTTCTTTGATGCTCTACCTATGCAAGCGCATTTACGAATGCCCCCAGTCTCATATCCACAACCTCAGTTCCACCACTTGTTTACGATTAACCAAACACCTTCCCTGCACTATTCACTTTCTGGAATTCGCATGAAAAGTTTATCCTCTTAAATCGTTGAGTGCGATACGATCCACCGGTGGGTCGTTTATAAAAATAATAAAGCATATTTAAAGGAGCGCCAAAAGTTTGCATTGTTGCCATTTTCAGCACAGTCGTTGTTGCTGAAGATATAATGTAAAGGTCTGAAATTTATAGAAAATGTGTTCAACTCTTTTATTTGGATACCAGAGACACTGACGCTGTAGCAACCCAAACAATCGTACCAGCGGACAGCCGGCGGTTTCGACTATCGCACTCAACGTGTTAAACATTACTACAAGGGGTAAATACTCCTACACAGCATGCAGCACTCTTAGCTGTTGTCATCGCCCAAATATAACGCCCACGCAACTTGAGCAAAGACGCGTTCACAAGCCTTTTAAGCTTTCTCTGACTCATCGGCGGACATTTTGCACTGTCGACCAGTGCCATTACTATACTCGGAAAATTGATGACAACAACCTCTCCATCATCCCTCAAATCATTGTGTAACGGGTAAGTGGTTGTGAGGTCTTCTAATTCCTTTCCCAGGATTTCAGTACAAATTGTTCCGCAAGCTTAAAAGCTCTAAGGCAGGAAAAGAAATTGAGAATGTAATCACTCTTCTTGTAAAATTCCCACGTTGATGCAAATCAAGAAAGGTTTACATGGGTCAGACTTTTTGACTAAATGCCAGCTGTGCATAATTAATAGGAAGTATTTAACGCATGGGTCACAGATGGGCACTAGAATCTATTAATCTTCCAGGTCCCACTTCGCTGAGATAGACAAGGCAGATTGAAAGGAAAACAGGAAGCAAACTCTCGATTATATCCGTCTGGAACATAAGATGGCTCTGTTTGAAACTGCTACAAATAATAATCGTTAGTAGATCCAATTCTCCATAAAAACGTTTAGTGTATATACACTAGATATAAAGCCGCCAGCCTTCATGAAGACACCAACGAATAGGCATGAGTAACACTAAACACACAGTTTAATTACCACTAAATAACAGACGGACGAATGTTAACCCACAGAGATGACGAAATTTTACGTCGTGAAAGTAACTTACGTAGATTCGAGCAGAAAACCGTCTCGTGGTTAAAGGGGATGAGGAAATATTCGCAAGCTTGTTTTAACTGTCTCACAGATACATCTGGAGGACAGGTCATTTTCCCCAGAAGGTAGTAATCTAAAATTACTCTAAACACATTTGCTGGTACTCCAGCACCACTCAGACACACATCCATTGCCCGACAGTTCTGTTGCCCCTGCAAATATCGACGTCTTTGCTGTGCGGTTGTATGTAATCTCTTAGTAGAACATCTTTGTGCCCCTTGACGACCATTTCCACCACATAGGGATCCCCGATGTGATCGATAGGAAGCGGGAGCGGAGTGGGTAGTACCGACTCCTCCACAGGCTGTAGAGGTTGATGCAACAGCCATCCAGTGTTCGACATCATTCATAGCTCGACTATTACTTGCAGTTTCTCCACCAGCAGATGGACCACCGGAACACACGGAGGATGTTCCACTAACTTCCTCAGTATCTATATCATCTTCAAGGTCATCGTCGTCAAGGTCGTCCTGCTCCTCTTCTTCACAAGTGGTTGTACCACCGGAGGTTGGCAGAAGTTGCTGAGTGGTAGTGGCGTAAGAATTCTCCATAAAGGAGGATTGGAACATGCGACCGAGCATTGTATCCGGATGGGCTCGGAGACTGTCTAGATCGACGACGAAACGCACGCCCTCTACAAGGAGGTTAACTCGACGTTGTTGTTGGGAAGGGCCATCGAAGGAGAGGTTTTGGCTGAAACGAGGGAGAAAAAATCATTTGGAGTATGAAAAAACAATGCTGATAACTTTACAGGACAGATACGTTAATGAATTTTAAATGATAATATAGTCACTACGACCTCCTCCAGTTATCAAAAAAATTGGACCTGATTTATGAAATACGTAATAACGAAAGTAGAGAGGAATGAATAAAAAAGAAAAGAAAATGTTTAACAGAATAACTCGAGCCATGAAAAACAGAGATATCAATCATAGCTGGAGCTCTGGCAGTGTGTCCCTCTCTTTTAAGATAAAAATTCTCTCAAATTCAATTAATGAAAGTTATATATTTCTCCACACAAAACCCTTTCTCACTATTGATCACCAACAAAAATCGTTGCGTAACGCGTGGGTGGTTAAAGTTTAGGGAGAGAGAAAAAAACAATAAATCGGCCACAGCAATTAATATTTTGCCTTCTCCGTGTACACTAGGCGAGGAAGAAAACAACACTAAACTCAAATTGCCAACAGTAATCAACGTAGACACGAGAGCGGTGCCTACTGCTTTAAACTATCAGAATAACGTAGCAAATTAAATCAAACAATGCTAATTTTCAGTGGGATAAAAATTCATAAAATGAGTGACTAGGAAGAGACAAATAAAAAAGAAACGCATGCCAAGTGACTCAAACTAATCGCTTAGATGAATCACTTACGAATATTGCAAAACCACGTAAAGACGTCAATCTTCATCAAAATCGATTATTAGGGATTTCTGGAGGTTTAAGTGTCATATAAGTAGTTAATTTGCCAATAAGACAAGACGTCTGCCTGACAGAAGTTAAAGGGCTTTATGAAATAACTCGTGAAGGCATTTAACCCAAAAAACGGAATTACTTTCCACTTCTACACTGTAGAGTCGGTGCATATGTACTGTCCTGAGCATTAAAAGAGTAAACTACTTGATCGATTGGTTTGAAGGGGAGAGGAGTGCTAGCCAAACGCCAGAAACAATCAATAATGAAAAGAAAGGCCAGCGAGAAAAGTGGATTGATAAAGGTTCATTATTGGTGAGAACAATTTGTCCGAATTAAGGGTTAAGATAATCACAAAATTGCACATCAAATAAGAAGATCAGTCTATTTAAGCAACAAATTTGGGCAAAATGCTAGTACATATGAATCGACAATTAGCTTTTGAACATCTAAATAACAAAACCATCAAATACCGCAACTAATCAGATCACAGATAAAATTTAAAGAGAAAAATGAAGCCATCTTCAAAATAAAGGAATGAAGCAGGAGAGCTGAAGGAAATGGAAGAGTGCTTTACTACTATTAGGCTTAATTCAATCCAGAAATAAAAAAATGAAACAAATGGTAAGCCATTATTAGATCTATTGCAGAGACATAATCTGAGCAGAAACAAAAGTAAATGAATGAAAAAAGGTTTGGAAAAATTAACAATACATTATAAACTCACAAATTGAAGAAAAAGCATTTCACTAATATTAACATGATAGGTTGAGTAGAAGACATTTTGTTTGCCAAACAAACAATATCAACACCTTACACTGAAAAAAAATCGACTAATCTTGAATACCCAAAATAACATATGCACCGACTATCAACCAGATTGAAAGGAAAGGCAACTAACTTTCAACCCTAAGCTTGTGCGATTAGCTAATTAAGCTGTATGTGAATAAAAACATTATAACGATTACGATTACAATAAGAAAAAATACAAGCTGCAAAAATATTAGCTTTAAAGATTAATCCCCTACCAATTTTGCAACATCCAATAATACTGTTGGATAAAGACGCACATCGATCATTATCAACCAAAGACAAGGAAGGGTAAACTAACCTCAAAGGAGTAGCAAGATTCACCACACAGATAGGTTCCATGGCAGTAGATAAGATGCTCATATTTCCACAAACTCTTACTCCACCACTCCCAATATCTGTCTCAACGTCATCCGCCGACGAGACGCCATGATGATTTTGATTATGTCTAGATTCAAATAAACCGGGGGAACTATTGGGTGCACGCGGTGAGAGAGGTAATGACGACCTCTGTCTCCACTGCTCGTATTCTCGATGTCGTCGAACTGAAGTTGCTTTCAGAGTAGATTTAACTGGAGTTGGTGGTGTCCGATCCCCACTGTACACCGATGAGGAGGTGTTGTATCGCTTTAGAGCCCCACTACTGACGCTCCCACGTTTATTCGAACTTATTGAAGAGACAAAACTAGAGTGACGGCGTTGATCTGACGCTGATAGATGGGAGATGGAGTTTGGATACTCTACTGATTGGAGCAGTTTGGAAATAAGTGGTATGGAGGAACTAGATACATCATTAGTAACGGGAGAAGTGGAGTCATTTGTAGGGGAAGCAATAGTCTCCATCTCATGCAAATCATTCGCTTCAGAAATGCGAAGAGATGGCGAAGGTTCTGAAGAACTGGTGAGAAGGATAACATGTTTTTGGGAAGAGGACGCTAATCCTTGATTCGAATTAGACCCTCCTGCAACAAGAATTGAAGAAGTTGGAACAGCCTCTTCTACATGCTGGCTCTCATTAACAATATCATCATCTTCATCGTCATCCTCTTCATCATCATTCGAGGTGCAAGATCGAGCAAACCGATGGGGTAGATAAAGCCGGCGTCTAGCTTGAAGAAGCGCGGCTTCATCAGCAGGTTTCTTTAATCTATTATCAATTATTCGAACTTGATGATATCGATTAGCAGCAGACTTTCGCTTGAATGAGGAAGAGCCAGAAGAACTTGCGCCAGGAGTTTGAATTGCTGATGAAGCCACATAACCACTTTCAATAGAATTTTGTTCAAGTTCATCATTTTCAGACTTGAGTCGTGAGAATTTGCTCGAGAGAATCCCATTCCTTAATGGCTGCAGAAAAATCAAAATATGGACAAACTTCCAGAAAATTTAAGTTCACATTAAAAAGGTAAACTTGCCTCATCGAATGATATGCTGGAAAATTCTGAGGGTGGGGGGCTATTAAATCGGGTACTATCAGAAGTTGAAGGGTTCTGTTTTATATTTGAAATATTATGTTGTCGATTCAGCATTTTGGACAAATGACCAGGAGCAGAAGAACCCAGATCTAGATGTTGGAGGGCCAGATGGGTAGCTCGGGAAAGTATTGACTGAGGAGAGTTGGGATCGGGTTGATGCTGATCACTGTCAGAGAAAATGAGTGAGCTAACATCCTGTTGATGAAGATTAAGAAGTTTTACTAGTCGTCTCCCTTTACGACTTCGGCCTGGAGCCTTCATTGGCCATGTGGAAGCACGGAAATAATAGCTGATATTTTCTGCGCCACTCATACTATTTGAAGCTTTATTTACAGTCGATCCGATCGAACTAAAAGCGATACTGACAAATTATAAAGCAACGGAAAGTATGAAAATAGTCAAAGATTGTTATATTTACACTATTGACCCAAACGAACTATAGGGGAGCTCAAATCCACCTAAACACTCGAACCCACAACAAGGGGTAAAAATAGGCAGAAAATCTAATGTGGACTTTAACCAATCCGGGGCATTTTGTTTGAAATTTGCTCATCAAAGGATACATCTATGCTAAATACTAGAGTAAATAATCAGTTAAAGTAAATTTCGGATTAAAACGTTTTATTTGCTATTAGTGTGACTTAAACTTTTATGTATTATTAGAAATGATGGTGTGATTTAGTTAAAATGATTTGTAACCAAATTCAGTTTTTTCCATAATTAGTACTCTGTTCTATATGGTAGAAAGCCTTAAAAATTATTTTTCTATAGTATGATTGAAGATCAGTACACAAGATGATTAAGAACGTCTGCCAATGAAATTTAAAATAACTTTTCTATATATGTCAATTCCGATTCAAAGTTGAAATTAATGGATGCAATAAAGATATAAGGAATATTAACATGAAAAATTTAAATAAATATTACTAGTTTAAAATGTTCGGTATTATTTCATTGGGCTCTTATGCTTAATTTCAATACTGAGACTAGATCAGCATAATATTAATCGTTCAAAGATACGTAAAATATTTTCATTTTATACTAGTTATGACGTGAGGCGTGTAAAATTCTGGTACCTGAGTTATTAACAACGATATAAACCACCCAAATAATAAGTTAATAGCTATTCTCATCATTTCAGCAAAATCGTAATATGTATTACCTACGACTTGTAGTTTTTAATGCATTAAAATGTGAATATTTAACATGAAATATGGGTGTAAGTGCTCGTATTTTAAGTTTTGCACGCTTGACGATTCTTCATTGTTACGTTGGTTTATCCACTATTAAATAACTATGAATTACGTGGCCCTCAATCCTCCTTTGGGCAACGGATTAATCTGCTGTCATTCATTTGTGAACTTTCCTAATAATGAAGTCTCCTAGAAGCTATACTATTGCCCAGACTAAAAACTTAAACAAATATCACTCACAGTTTTTCAATGAAATACAAGAATGTGCGTTTAAGCAGTGTGATTCCCTTGCTTTATTTTTCACCGCTTGAATATATTGTTTGAACAAGGGTGAGACCAATTATAAATAGCAAAAGTCTTCTAAAAATTATAATTTATACCAATCGAAAGGAATGAGAAGCTGTCAGTCAGTCACACCATGTCTCACTTCTCTTCCATTTTCCAACATTTACTATAATTTATTTCTCTCCTTCCAATCTTCCCCAGTTTCCTAATTATTTTTTGATCTTCCTTTTTTAAGAAATGTTATATCTTATCGTAGGCATGATATAAAGGCATTTGCTCAGTAAGGAAATTTCTAGATATAACCTGACCGTGTTTTAAAGACATATCAACAGAACTAGAGATACTTTTTCAAATATTGATAGTGTGTAACGCTTCTGTTTAGCATGGTAGTTTATGAATAGCAAATAGCAAAAGAGATACGAAAATATTTTCATCTCCAGTTAAATCAGCAGTTAAGGAAGTTTGCGGCCATCAGAAGTTCGAAACTAGCCTCCGGCGAGATAGGGAATTTATGATTTGCAATGATGGTATTTCCGTAATGCTCCTTGAAAGAAAAATACTTGCAGACTTGATCAAGAATATATGAGGGGATTTGGCTTAGCAAAATCGTATTCTCCTCATTTATTCCAAATCGACCTACAAAGTTAAAAAAACAAAGATAGGGTTTAAGGCAATCATCGATAATATAAAGTTAAAGTATCCGAAATGTACCTTAAGTAAAAAAATGATGAACTCTGGATCGTCCTGCATAGCAAAGCTAATTGCCTTGAAGTGAAAACTCGAATTCGATAAAATTTAAATAATAATTAAACATTCCGGCATTTGTATTAGTGCGTACAAGCAATTCTAACAGACTAGCATGACAATATCGAAGGATGGGTGATTTAGCAAGCACAGTAGAAATATTAACACCAACTAATCCAGATATAAATATTAGAAAAGGGTAAAGAAAAGAAAGATTTAAGCACTTATGCTAAAAGGAGCAAACACAAAATATTAACGTAATTAAGTAATGTGATAATAAATCTTAATATTAGTGGTGGAAACATAACTTTGGAAACGTAAAAGCAAATATCGAAACTAGAGTTTACTAGTAGTGGAATACAGTAAATATTAACGCTCGAAAAGGCAAAAACGCACAGCTTTAGACGTAAGTAAAACTAACCGGGACCGGATAACATTGCATTAATTGTTTCACTGACATTTGCATATTTACGCTTGATGACAAATTCGAAACCATCCGATGAGATAAGCTTTACGTATTCAGATTTAGGACCCTCAATTCCTTCGTAGATTGTAAGCTGTTGAAGTTCGTTAGTATTAGGCGATGACATAATTCACTAGAATAAGAACTTATGATATTACGCGACCTTGCATTTGAGAACATTAGTCATCTCAAATAAACGCACTAATTGACCAAATAAGAAACTATTAACACCAAATTTTACATATTAAAAAATCATGAATTATAAGCTAACATTCTGTCATTATATTTCTAAATAATCGGCCAAATTACAAGCGCATTTTTCATTAATGCCAGTTTGTCTCTTGTCCCAATGGAACTAACTCTTTTTCTAACAATTGTCATGCTGTCAAATTTAGTGAAATAACGGCGTTACGCTAATTTGTATGGCACTCGAGGAAAACTTAAACCTCAGCTGCAACGATATGCCAAATCCTTCGTTGAACTATTTTCTGTTTAATTATTTCATCGGCAGAAAACTAAGTAAGTTCAAATTGGATACATATAATATTTCTGCAACATTATAATATTATTCAATAACATTAGCCCTTCATAGGTTTTATCATAGTTGTCCTTCATATGATTAATATTACATTTAGCTTCATTAGTTAAATTTTTAACTAGTATTTCGTATATTTATAAAGAATATATTTGCAATAGTTAAACAACGATAGAACAAAGGAGTTCTTATTGATTTCTTTATTAAAGGCACTAGAAATTAATAAAAATTATTTATATTTCGCACCCATGTATATATTTCTGTTATTATATAGCTAAACAGTTAAGGCTCCATATGCCCACTTTAAATGCCGGTTAGGTTTCCGTATTTTAATAATCAGCTTTTCTTTAACTATCCAACATTTCAAACCAATGTGATACTCAACTGTAGATGAATCGGCTGACTTTAAATCTGATCATACTAAAATAAGTCCAAATAAATTCAATTTTGAGAAAGAATACATAACAAGGATGAACGATATTGTTTTAAACGATCTTGATTTTCCTATATTTACAAAAATTCAAAAATCGCTCTTCTCTCGGGTATTCTCTCTCTCTATTTAACCTAATCCAAAGTTATCGTTATTATTATGAACTCTTATCTTTTACAGGGATGACTTAATTCATATTCTCAGGTAAGAAGCTCAAAATTTGACACCCCCAAAGCATTAATGAGACCGGTATGATCACCGAATTCCTAGGCTATCATGTTGAATATTGAAATTCCAGTATATGTATTACTTCTGCTGCCTAATTCTGTTTAATCAGAGCACACAGAATCTACACATATTTCATTTTTGCTTGACACATAGGCAGTATATGATGAGATCATTTCCATAGTTACGTATTTGTGTCCTAGTAATGACTACTTGGTATTCTATTAAACTGATGTCATAGGTAAACTCTGATAGAAATTAAAGAGGATGGAAAAAATGAGTTAATAAAGGAGCAATATAAAGGAAGGCGGAGTTGATCTGAGTCAATGTATGTAACAACTACAGACGCCATTACGAATGCTGGAATCCAAACAAGTTAAGAAATCTAAATAAATGTTTATGTATATCTATCAGGCTTATGAATAAAATTGTAGATATGCTGGTATGGAATGCGCAATTGAAAGTTATGTTCTTCCAACACCTGAGGAGGAACATTTCACAATGCCACAAAGTGTTTCTCCTACTCTCTGCGTCCCTTTTGAGAAGCACAAATATCAACAAATAAATATTACCTTAGCGCAGATACTTCAGAAGCATTCCTAGCAACCATTAGTGGTCCTCGTTTGATTGACATCCTATTTATAACCATAGTAATCTTTCTTACCAATTATAATAATTTCTACGAATGCCACATTTTATTGAACACTGCACCACTCACTATGTAAAAGTTGAAGTCAATAACGTGGCTCAACCCCACCCACAATTCCATTTCACTCATATAATTATTTATTAAGACATTTATAGTAATCATTCATACTACTACTAATAATAATAATAGTAAAGCAATATTACTTCTTCCTTGATCCGGATTTAGCAAGCCAGAAAGTTGGCAGTTCAATGTCGAATTCGGAAATCAGCTCTCTAGATGGTCCCTTTTTACACCCCCTCAAAGTGGACGCAGACTACTTTAATCATTTGCGATTAAGTCAGTGGAAGTCTCAATCTCGAGAGCGGACTGCTGAATACTTAATATAGTTTGTGGTCAGACATTTACTAGTTTTAAGTTAAATTTTCAATAGATAATTACACTGAGTTGCACTAATTATATTGCTTCTGATTTACTAACACTAGCATAGTAAATAAGATATAAAGGAGTCAATAGATGTTAAAAGTTGTGAGACAGATAACGCTGTCCTCCATGAACAAAAAAATTTCATGCTCATTTAGACAGGCTCAAAGGTGCAGCCGTGCTAATTCGCGTAGGGAGTAAGAACGATTATGAGACCAGAGACCAACCAGCCAACCGACAATCTCTATTATTATTATATTATTTTAAAACTTTCACTAATTTCAAAACTGGCATTGATGCTATGTGGAAAATAAAGTCAATCAGTCAACCATGGAAAGTGATACTTAAAAATGACGCCCAAAAATCTAAGGTACAGACTCTAACTAAAAATTTGAGATCAGATAATATAAAAATAAGTTGATAAGTTGTAAGTTGATTAAATAAGACAAAACCGTTACACTTTTATTAACATTATGCTTTTAAGCATTCATAACAGAACGAGAATAATACGAAAAACGCTTTTCATGTTGTTTATCGCACAACGAATCAGTTAACGCACATTTTATCAAAAAAACTCTAGATGTCCAACCATGGTTGGGAAAATTAGTTAAGTAATATATGCACGATGTATATACATATCGTTCAATAATAATTTAAAGTTAGTATATACTGCGAGGAAAAATCTTTGAGCGAAATGTCAAACAAAGTTTCGCGAGTTTACGATTGAGTAAAAGTTAATGGGCATCCGAAGCAACAAAGTTGATATACAGTAAAGTATTTTCCTCGCAATTTTGGTTCCCAGCCTTTTGCTAAATCTCCATATGGGCAATCAATTCAGATTGTGGCCTTGCATTCAAATTATTGCCAATAGTCTGAGGTCGTCATGAGCAAAAAAACAAAGAAGTTCATTTGTAAATTATTTAGTTATGTAATAACATTTTGAGCATTTAGCATGGTTTGAATTATCTTATTTTTTATAAGTTTCTTTTCTCAACATTTTCTGATAATGAAATTGAATACTTTTCAATCATCTACGGTCGAAATATTTACACAGCATTAGCTGTTCATTTTCTCGTCTCAGCATTTGCTAAAAGCGCTATTCAAGGTTCTATTCATAGCCTATTTACTTGATTAAGTAAACTTAACCTTTTATGTCCTCCTTTGTTCAATATTTTCTTAGTCTTCTGAATTGGGAAATACAAATGCGTCGCGTTAGTCTTAGGGAAGATCTATGAAATTTACACCGTAATCATGGAATCGTGTTCACGCCCGGTCACTTTGGAATTTTATACTGTGCTACTTAACGAGAAATGAGCAGGAGTAATCGTGAGTTCAGAGATCTTTCAGATAGTTAACAGTGATTCCTACTGCATGATTTTTTTAATAATTAGTATTATTGTTTCAAACGGCAGGCGTTTTGAATAGTCATCATTAGCCATTTCGCTGACTTTGGTCTTCAAAGTGGGAGGAATATCAAAGTGAGAAAAATTCGAAAGGGGGAACAGAAGAATGATTCACAGATGTAGAAGAGACAGACACAAAGGTAGAGAACAGGTGAGATGAGTACTGTGAAGTTGTGGAATAAGACATACAGTGGGGTTATGGCATTTTGAAGTCAGAAGTCAACTGCCAGTTAAAAGACTTTTTTGCCGTATGGGTATACTTTGTCCAGGGTGCCCCACGTGGAGGTAAGTCTATCGCGCACCCCATATTTTAATTACAAAACTGTGCACAGTGACTCACAATCACAATGGACGTTATTCGTACCATACACTTCACTTATTTGATAGTGTATAGGAAAATCTCATATCCAAGTATTTTGGTATGGAAATTTTTGAGGTTTAGTCAAGGCTTATTAGTGTAGAATTGATATATGCCTTCTTTTACTATAATCGATCCACTGTTTGAAAAGAAAAAATTTGCTTTCAATATCTCGATATTATTAGATTCATCGAAATTCAGAAGTGAGTTTTGATTTTCAAGCATCGTACATCTCGAAATACTTTCTACTGAAATGCAAGCTAATTATAATTCGTTTGATGTCCAATGGGTATTATACGCTTGTTTGTACATTCGTTGACTAAAATGATGCCAAAGCCATCTATCCAGCACAAATTTTGTCTTCTATCTCCTCTTAATCATAATTGTCAAATAAAGAGTTGACAACACGGGAACAAAGGTTTTGACTTTACTCACTTCACTTTGTTTTTAGTAATTTAACTCTGTTATAAGAGCCATACTTTCACCAATTTCTTGCTTTCCTTTCGCCTACGCCCCGCCGTCTTGCCCTTAAATCCCTTCATCTAATTAAATTCCCACATTCCCCCTTACCACAGACCTAAATATCGTGATTTCTGAGACCTCTCAATTACTTTAATTAATCACATTCTTTACTTCTATCTGTCTATCAAATGATTACTACCGCGATAAGACAGCGTAGACGGATTTAGTCTGTCTCAAAAAACTAAGCTCATGGAAAAACCCATTGATCCGGGGAGGTTTGGATGACAATGAACAATTTTTACCCCAGAAAAATTATGTCGCCAACTTATTGCGAAGTATTCATAGAATTTGCATACATGGAAAAAATTTTAATGTAATTAGGTGCTGTCATTGAGTTCTAGGATTGCAGACCAAACTTACTTTACTTCAGTTGCCCTTCCATATAGTCCGTGTCTGCAAGCTATATACCAGTGACAAACAAGTTTTTTATATGACACAGGGAATAATGTTTATACATGATTTAATGTAAAGTCAAATAAGCGTAAAAGCACACAAAATAGATCCAATTCCGGAATTAACAATCCAGGAAGTTGGCAGCCATCAGGAGTTCCAAGCTAATTTCCGGTGCTATAGGGAATTCAGGGATTTCAGAGGAAGAATTGCTGTAGCGGACCTTGTATGCAAAGTAATTGCAGACTTTCTGCAGCACGTGTGATGGAATCTCGCGAAAGTGAACTACGTTAACTTCATTTTCTTGGAATTGACCTGTAAATTTAAGATAAAGATAAGAGTAATCTATTTTCTGAAAAATATGTGGCCTAAGGTAGTAAATGGCAGTGCTATGAGAAACTGTAGCTATGCGAGCATATTTCGCAATATTGAAACTTGCCACAACTAAAGCACATTGGTAGTAAAGTTTCTTGTAGTGGAATTTATTCATTTTGAAATAGCTATCAAGGCGCAGTTATTTTCTAAATTAATAAATCAAGTTGAGCTAATTTCGACGACCGACATCACTCACGCTTAAGATTCGACTTTCACATACATATATAATCTTGAAAACAAATGTGAAATCAAATCAAAGAGCAGAAGAATGGACAAGGTATTCAACCTAGAATAGATTCAGATATCACCAACGACTAATGTTGAGAATAAATAACGAGACAGAAAACATAAATTTTATAACTAAGTGGACTCAATAAATGCACTGACAAATAATCTAAAATTGTCAACTTACCAGGCCCTGAAAGCATTGCTTTAATGATTCCACTTGTAAGAGCATATTCACGTTTAATATAAAATTCGTGGTCATCCGAGGAGACCAACTTTACATACATAGCATTTGGACCCTCGACACCTCCATAAGCAGCTTGCAGCTGGGTTTCACACGATTCGCCCGTCGCCATACAAAAGATCGTTTGAGGGCAGCAATAGAAAATACCGCTTCATTTATTTTTCGTCAATAGACTAGATAAATCATTAAAAGATTTGTAATTTTAAAATT
>UZAE01012340.1:0-35163 GCA_900617975.1 Rodentolepis nana
ATATATATATATATATATATATATATATATATATATCAACTAAATTCAACCGTAATTACGGTTAAGTAAGATTTGTTTGGGCGTTAAAAAGGGTGACTATTCACGGCCGCCATTTCCTGTAAAAACATTTTCATCAATTATAGGCTTCGTAACGGTACCCTAGTCTGCAAATGATTGCTTATTTGTTTTAACTCACAGTGAGCCGTACAGCCATGCCATGAATTAAACCAGCTGAGAACGGAAGCTGAAATAGGTCATTAAGTGTGCGTGAGAAGCCGCTTGGCTTTTGGTTAGTAATCTGAACAGAATTCAGGTATAGCCACGTGGTGCAGCCATGCAACAAGTATCGAAAAAAATCGATAAAGAAGCTTGTGCTTGAAGGTGAAAACATATATTTATTTATTTATGCCAAATGGCAGGCGGTTTGATAGTTATCATTAGCCCTTTAGCTGACTTCAGGCTTCACAGAGGGGGGAGGAGGAACATGAAAGTGAAAAAGGTCGAGAGGAGAGGGGAACAGAAGAGCGTATCAAAGATGTAAGAGAGTCCGATGTATATATAGATATTCAAGGCAAAAGCGAAATGCCGCCAATACAACTTGTTCGTTCATATGCTAGTGCTAATTCGAATTCTACTGAATAAACACCCTAACCACGCCTAACTTGTGAGCTAATAATGATTGATTTAATTTATTAGAAACAAGCACTTTAAGGTTTCATTAAATCAGTCTTACTCACTTGCACACCTCGTCAAAAATCAAAGATTTCGGCTGAAATCATGGTTGACAATGAGGAAAAAGAGGAATTAATGCGAGAAAATAGGCGAAAAAAAATTGGCTTTTCGTTTATTCAATACATCGGCGCCTAGGGAATTGGCATCACCTAAAAATGTGGAGAGCCATTTTTCAAGGCCAATGACTCTTGCCAGCACAGATTAAGGTCATTTTCATTTTTCATGTGACACACTTCGATTAATCAAATTAAATGCGCTGCAATCCGAGCATCACAGTGAAAAGTGTAGTTCTTTCCACTCAAAATACGATTCACGAAGTCCACTAGTTTAAAAGGGTCATCGGAAAATGTGCAGTTTCTGGGAGTACTTTAGCACAGACACTATTCAAATATCATACGCTTGAGCAGTATTGAATCGAAAGTATAGGAAGGCTCGTATTCCCGAAGTTGATATTGCGTAGATTTTGAGGGTATTTTATGTGCTCATGTGTGGGGTTCGTGATAGACTTACCTCCATGTGGCGCACCCTGGGCAACGTATAATCTTACGGTAAAACATTCTACAAACCGGCAGTTGACTTTAAACTACCATGACCCAACTCTGTGTGCCACATTCGACCACTTTCACAGTACTCACCTTACCTTTGTGTTTGCCTCCTTTACTTCTGTAAACCACTCTTCCGTTCCGCCACCCCCCTCCCTCTCGAAATTTTGTGACTTTGATGTTCCTCCGCTCTGTGAAGCCCGAAGTCAGCTGATGGACTGATGGTAACTATCATAAAGCCTACCATTTAATATAAATGAATATTTATTTGTGCACCTGGTCACCTTCGTCATCACCTATCGATTTTTGCTCAATCGACAATAACTGTAATAAAAATATAAGTGTTTGTCATTCTATCTAACACTAAGAGCACATTTGCCGATCAATATTTCCTTCACTGAATTCTAATAGGAACTCAATTCCATTCAAAGCCCTTATTTTTACCAGCAATAAGAAGGAGAAGAAGAAGAATAAGACTCCCGTAAGAGAGGAATATTTTCTCAGTCTCGAACTCATTGAGAATAAAATAAGCTCAAGCTCGCAGCAACTTCCTGATCTTAGTCAACTTTGCAAGAGCTTGATATCAATGAGTCTCATATTTCTTTTCTGCAAATAGGCACAATGTAAGGAGGAGGTGGGGAGGTGGGGGGAGTAGGAGGTTAGAGGGATCGACATAGGAGAAAAGGAACACTCAAAGTGAGAGAGAGAGATAGGTGTTCTAGTATCGTGAAAGAAAGGAGATCGTTTTCGGGAGGAGTGAGGCGGGCCGAGGGGAAGGGGAGAGAGGAGGGGAGGGGTTTAAATGCATTGCGAGTCAGGTCAAGAGGAGTAGTGGTTGCAGTGACATGTTTTGGGATTCAAGAAAGATGTATAAGGAGCTGTTTTGGCGTCATGATGAAGCAGAAAGTTGTCAGGTGTCAGGCAGACGTACGAACGGAATCAATTACCGAAAATGGAGACTAAAAAGTGAGAGAAGGAACTTGGCTATGGCGAATTCAGTAGTAATTATTGAGCTTGTGATGCAACAGCGTCTCTAAGTTGCTCCTCAAGTTGTTTTATTCGTCTCTCGTGGCCTTTGATTATAATCTTCATCTTTCGCATATCGTCTACTAGCTGTTGGATCTCCTCTGGTTTCACTCCACCAAGATCGACCTACAATGCGCAAGCAGAAGAAGAATAGCAATTAAATTTGCATTTAACGTTCCTTCAAGAATCCTGTACAGGGAACGAGTGATAGCGTACTTTAATTGAAACTAGCCCCCATATAAGGCGAAAATAGCATACATTGTTCAAAGTTATTAACCTTGAATTTAACTAGGCGTGTGTTTGATTCTAACCAAATACCCTTCACTATGGCCTTTGTTCTTTCTTCCCAAAAATAAAAAAAAACAAAACAAAACGAACAGGCAAAAAGCTCACAAGATCGCGGAATTTGAATAATGACCAAGTGGAAATTTTTTACTACTACTACTAAGAGGCACCACCTGTCCCACAACTGCTGGCATTTTTCATTTGCCGAAAAGTAAAGTCCCACAGCAATTTAATATGCGAGAGTTATCCCATGCAACTAAAAATAGGCATCAATATCTCCCTCTCCCCTCCCCCACGCCCCCATGGGATCAATGAGGGAGGAAGTAGTAAGAAGGACGCGAGTGTAGAATAAAGACGACAGAACAAAGATTATTAATCGTCGAAGAAAATGAGATTGTGCGGACATACACTTTAAGGCGTATAGATATCGGTGGTGTGCACCATCGGTGTTAGAAACCAACTTGTGTGTTCAAGCTAGTGGAGTGTGTGATAGACTTACCTCCACATGGTGCATACTGGGCAACGTATACTCATAAAGGCAAAAAAGTCTATTAACTGACAGTTGACTTCTCACTTCAAACTACCCTCACCCCACTGTATGTCATATTCGACTACTTTCACAGTACTCACCTCACCTTTTTTCTACCTTTGTGTCTGTCTCCTTTACATCTTTGAAACACTCTTCTGTCCCCCCCCCCATCTCGACTTTTTCACTTTGATATTCCTTCCCCTCCGTAAAGACTAAAGTCAACCAAAAGGCTACTGATAACTATCAAAACGCAAGCCATTTGATATAAATAAATAAATGTTTAAGATAGTGCATTAGGAAGGCGTGAAACCTGGAAAAACTGACCATGGAATTTCGATTTACCTAAGTGATTATGGAATGGGTCTACATATAACGAAATTTATCGATACGAAATGCGAATTTAACATTGTTGAATTTAGTTAATAATCGGCTTTCATTAGCACCTATCTTTCCTTCTTTTCGTGTGCTATACACGGATTTGCAAGGTTGAGACGTGATTAGGATACGTGTCTGAAAGTGTATCAAGTAAGCGGAGCTTAGGGTAGCGCATTAACCAAATTGAGGTGACTCTAAAATATCATCTAATTCAGAGCAGAAGTCCTTCTATACAATCGCATCGCCTGTTACATATCAGGGGAAACGCTTCGCAACCGCAAAAGTAGGACATCGAAAGACTAGGAGTTTGATGTAAATATTCGACACTCAAGTCCCTGAGATGTTTAACAAGCGATGGCACTAAGCCACTCTTAGACGATAATAGCCCCTGATTATCGGCTTCAATCGTTTAAATATGACAAAGTAGGTCGAGGTGTACTTACCGGTTTCCCCGAGTCGACGGCATCATTTGCGGAGCCTCTGTTGGAGTCTGCACCAGCTCCTGAGGATGCGTTACCACCACCAGAGGCTGTGTGGGAACTGCCACCACCAGACAACTTGGATTCTGTTAATTTGGGTCTGGAAGAGAGGAGTTTGCCGTTCTTCTTGCCACCTTTGGCGCCATCTGCCCCACCACTATTAAAGGCCTCTTTTAGGGACATCTGAGGGAAGAAAAGAAAGAACAATAAAAGGAAAGGGAAGTCAATAAAAGATACATCCATGCTAATTTTCCGCCCTAATGACATTTACCGGTCGCTCATCAACAAACTCAATAATGATAAATCTGTCAATCTCTTATCGTACCGCCCTCCCCCCCCCCCCCCCCTCCCCAACCAAAAAAGCAAAAAAGCAGACTTCAAAATACCATGACCTGACTCTTTTGTCATATTCAACTACTTCCACAGTACTCACCTTACCTTTTTTCCTACCTTTGTGTCTGCCTCTCTTACATCTGTGAATCACTCTTCTGTTCCCCACCTCTCAAATATTTCACATTTTGACGTTCCGCCCCTCTGTGAAGATCGAAGTCAGCTAAAGGGCTAATGACAACTACCAAACCGCCTGACATTTGATGAAAATAAATATACATTCGAATTATTTGGAGTTCAAGGAAGTAGAGCAACAGTTCACGACTTGAATTCAAGAGAATTCTTCACCTTCGGAGATAAAATTTTAAAAATTGCATTCACCGTTTCCCAGTAAATGTAAGTTATCAATCAATTTGTCCAACTTTGTCCTTGCTGTGAACTGTAGCGCATCAGTAAACGATCCCAAAGCACAGGTTCGGGAACTTTTCCATTGCCATCCTATGGCGTCAGAATTTAAGTACATGAACAAAGTTTATGTATTTGTATCCCGAAACTTTTTGCTTTACAATTTTTACACCAAACGTTGGCCTTACCGGACAAATTTACCCAAAAACGAGAGCCATAGAATGAGAATATCTAGTTCGTGATAAAATTTTTCGGTCGCTGGCCATTTCTGATGGTCAAAATAACAATACGAAAACGCCACTTGATGTGAAAACAAAAATGATGATGATTTAATAGGTATTTAAAGTTTTGTTTTCATTTTGTGAAAAGCATGTGCAACGAATACAATTACGGTAACTCGGAAACCACTTCTTCTCCACTTGTATTTCGCGACCTTGAACACCCTAACCATCGAACACCACTCCATAAGGATAAAAAAAGATTAAAACAATTGGATTAATAATCTTTCTTCACAAATCAAAAATATCTTCCTCAACAATTTGAACCAATCACAAAATAAGTAAGTCCTCTAGTGCCTATCAAAAGATATTTTGCCAAAATTCAAAGAACAAAAACGACTCGGATCAATCAACTCCAATTTGGTTGAGGAAGAGAGACAAATGAAGCCTGTCACATACTTGTCAAGTATGCAAATCATGTCCATGGCAATTCTATTTCTCTTTCTCCCCATCCAGTAGCACTGCAATTTAGGAAGAAAATATTTTGTAAATTAGGCTGCCTCAGTTGACCGCAAACGAGTTTCGGGATATTTTTGTAGCTTAAACGAATTTGTCCTTATCAAAACACAGTGCAGCGCGAAATGCCAGGGCTCTTGATTAAGAGGGCAAACAGAAAGTCCCTAGGGCGCTTCGATTAGTGCAGGAAACACTTTCATTCCCTCTAGTTGTGAATTAGTTGAAAGATTAAAAGAAAACAAATTGGAAGATCCGAATACAATACCCCGCCACCCATATTGTCCGATAGACTTACCTCCACGTGGTGCACCCTGGGCAACGTACACTCATACGGCAAAAAAGTCTGTTAACCGGCAGTTGGCATCTCACTTCAAACTACCATCACTCAACTGTATGTCATATGCCACCACTTCCACAATACTCACCTCACCTTTGTTTACCTTTGTGTTTGTCTCTTTTGCATCTTTCAAACGTTCTTCTGCCCCCCCCCCAACCCGATTTTTTTCCTCTTTGATGTTCCTTCCCCTCTGTGAAGCCTGAAGTCAACTAATGGGCTAATGATAACTATCAAAACGCCTGCCATTTGATCTAAATAAACACAAGTGCATCACATTTAGCTACATGTTTTCTAACGATGGGTGAAAGGTTTTAGACACTGTCAGGCCCCCCCCCCTTATTTTGAATACCTGCCATCTGCGATTCGCCTACGCATAAAGAGGAGTGAGAGATTTACCATTATGACTAGTTAAATCGGCAGAAATTATCCCGTTAGAATTGAAAGAAAATGCACCCCCTCTAGGCCTCATGACAAGCGCTTGCAGAAATCTGATTGGCTTCCTAAGGTTCTGATAATTGCGAGTTGTATTAGGAGTGGTGTATCTACCGAAGGATACTTCTGACGTTTCGCATCGATTTGTTCCACTCTTCTGCAATATTAAGCTTCAGTGCATTTCAAGCAAGCTCTCATTCATCTTAATTCACCCTAAGTACCTACTTTATGCATGTTGAACCTCACCCCATCCTAATGAAGCACGTTGCTGCACTCTTTCAAAATGTTTACATCTATGTCGCAATCTTCAAAAGCTTACTGTTTTTGGTGTGTGAGAAAAAGAATTTGAAGAAGAAGAAGCTTAAGGCTAGTTAATAAGTAAGTGACTCATATATATATATGCGACATATATATATATGCTTTGGCTTTCAACCAACATTAAGAGGAGTGCTAACTCGACCAGAGTGGAAAATGTCGATGGCCCATCCAAGTAATAGAACGTGCGCCTAGGAGCATCTACGTCTCGGGAACCAACTTGGTAGATGTGGGCACTAAACGCTGTGACCACGCTGTGCCCGTGATATTTTGATGATATAACCACCTGATAATCACCCTAGTTCATTTAATAAAAAAATTTCCCCTTCGCGCATCTTGAGCAAAGAAGTAAGGTGTTGGAGGCCCTCTTGGTCATTCTATTCACCGGATGTGCACCAATGGGGTAAGCGAAATCATGACTTCTACCTTCATAGACGAGAACTTTAACCACTGCGACACCGGACAGCTGGCACAATGGACTGTTATGGTCTCATCTCAATGGGAAGAGTCAACGATAGATACTGGGAAGATGCGGTTTCAAGGGATGATTCAAGCGTCAAAAGGTGTGGGCACACACACACACACCAGTGTGTACACACAGTAGATAAATGTGTGCTGGCTGACGGGCGCACACACGCGCCAAATATACATGAAGGTCACTCCCCACACACAGCCATATATGGGCAGTGGTTTCGATCGTGCGCGCATCACACACACACCGACGCACCACGCAGTGCTTTAGCGCGATTGGGGCCGTCCGAGTGTGAAAACAGCGGGCGTCCGCTCGTTTGGGAAATTCGGGAAAAGTCCACTTCTCTACTCTCTTCAAGTGAAGAATAAACATTGAAGTAAATAACCTTTACCTATATAAGGGCGCCTAAAGCCTTAAACGTTTTTGATGCAAAAGCAATAGCAACTAAAGACCTCTCTAGGTGAGACACATCCAGGGGAAGGGCTGGAATACTTCGTTATTCTACAACTTTCTGAAGTTGTCATCTTGAGAATTGAACAGGCACTTTGATAGAAACTGAGCGAGCCAGTACTGAATCGCAACCACTGCCATGGTATTTGATAAATTACTCATTCGTTTCAACCAATAGTCTTACAGATCTAATGAGTATTATTAATGGAGCTGAATGCGAACAGCTCAGTTGTCTTCGGTTTCAAATCTAACAGGTAGGCAAGACCAAAACCATTGATTGACAGTAATTGTCAGATAGATGATCGATTATAGATTACTTAGGATGGGTGGGGGGGGGGGGAGCTTTGAGAAAGTTCCCCCCCCCCCCCCCGGGACAGGAAATAATTTGTACTCTTCCTAAGAGAAATCGACGTAAAGTCAATCATTATTATAGATGAATGAAATATCTGAACACGGAACGAAATAAATGCCACCTTCAGAATCCAATGTCCTTGACCAGCAAACAAGAATAAAAAATGCAGTCTGATATTTTTTTAAGAAAACTCAATAATAGCAGAAATATGTCTGAAAATGTCAAGTTAAAAGCTTGAATTTAGAGAACCTACGTTTTGATGTCAAATCCTCTCTACATTAATACCCCCCCCCCTCTTTAAAGTCTAAAATCAGAGAGTTTAGACACCTGTTCAACAAATTTAATTATTATATTCGCCAAAACCGTAGAAGCCTCTCTGCAGTTCACCCCAATCAACAACTTGAACGTTTTAGGCTATCATCATGAATAAAAAGCGCCCAAGAACCTCTGCAACTTAGCTTCAAAACGCCTTTACAAGCCAAATCATCAGGTGAATGCAATTAAGAATGGCAGGGTTTTAACAAAAGGTTATTAAATAAAAAAAGAAATTACCAAAACAGGTTCAGCATCTTTTCCAGACATCCACTCATCCGCCGAGAGAGCGGGTGTGTCTCCAACAGTATCAGGGTAGAGATCATCCTGATAGAGAACGGACTTTCGAGGTACAGTGAAGGAGATCACCTCACAAAATCCTTTCGTGTGAAGTTTGTAGAAACGAGCAATCTCATTTTGACAGACGTTGAGTCCACGCTTTGGCATCCAACCAATACCACGCTGGGGATCTGAACTGGTCATTGTGTCAATAAAGAAGATGAAGGGCTCGTCGTCAGTCAATTCAAAGTAGCGCATAGACGAGTCACCCTAGAGTTTGAAAGAATTAAATTAAGGGAAAAAATTAAAATAAAACGCACACACACAATTGGTGACTTTTGACTTGAAAATGTCCTTCGATGATGAAACTGACTGATACCAAGGTATCGTGACCAAGCACTAATAAACATGATTTGATTATTACGAACACAATCGCATCCTCGAATCGGGGAGAAAATCCATGAGAACATGACCACTTCACTACTTCCACAATTCAAATTAAGCCTTTTGCTTCCTTGACTAATTGCCTCGATTCTCGAATCCTTCTTACTGATGTTGGTTTAATGGAGTCATTTTCGCACGAAGAAGATTTGTGGCAGATTTTGGATGGCTATTAGCAGATAATTAAATAATATAAACCTCGATGGGGTGTGCGATAGACTTACCTCCACGTGGTGCACCCTGGGCAACGTATATTCATACGGCAAAAAAGTCTATTAACTGGCAGTTGAATTCTCACTTCAAAATACCACCACCTCACTCTATGGCATATTAGACTATTTCCACAGTACTCACCTCACTTTTTTTTACCTTTGTGTTTGTCTCTTACATCTTTGAAACACTCTTCTCTTCCCCCCTCCCTATCGAATTTTTCAATTTGATGTTCCTTCCCCTGCCATTTGCTATAAATAAATATAAACCTCGATTGATCAGTGTTGAGAGATCTATCTTGAAAGGGGCTTCACGACCCAATTAAAATACTAAAATAACATCGAGATCTTTCCTCCCGAATTTTGAATTTATATAATTATTTAGAGTTGGAGAAAGTAATTACAGCGTTTAGAATTATAGAAAAGCTGGCGCTCAAGACAAAACTCAACTTTATGACACAGTGACAGCTATTTTCCTAATAGATCTGAAAGAGTAGAATTGACTGGATTATGGTAACAAGAAATCAAATTATTCTGCTACAAATTGTAAGTCATTTTTAAGTTAATTATACCATTTAAAGAGTGCACGATTGTCTTCGAACAAAGTGCTGAGAAATAGAACACCCGCAAGCGGCAAAGATTTTACTTTCAACCACACAGGTAGTTTCCTATTTTTTTGGAAAAACAAATCCAGACCTTTGTGCGAAACGTGTATTATTTCATTACCGAAACGTTTCTATAATGATATTATGTGGATAAATCCAAGCTAACGAACCCGTAGCTATGAGGAAGAGAGCGCAATCACCACGCCATCTTTTGAACTTTGGGAAGTCAAGATGCATGTTTTCGTGCGCTTAAGGTCATGATCAGAAGTGGGCTTTATAAGGCAAAATTAAGGAAAGTGAAATTCGATGCGATTTCAAATAACCACCACCACCACCACCACCGAAGTCCTTATTTATCTTAACACAAAATGGCACTAAGAACGAAGAGGCTATGATGATAACAGGAGAAGTAACTTTCAAACTTGCCGGCCAAGCACATCAAAAAAAGAGAGGAAGTTTACTTGGAAGCAAATAAATTATCCTGCTTTGGCCACATGGTGTCATCTCTTTATTTAGTAATTAGAACAAAAAGACTGGCAAGCATCCCTAAAGAATATCTGACAGAATGTGACGCATCTCATTCAAATGGGACATCTTTCCCACCAAATCGACACGTCTGCCCTGCTTAAACATTCAGGGAGAAAACTAAAAGACACACACATGTCAAAATAATCTCCATTGATAATGAGGTTGGATAAGGATAGTGATGTAGGAAGACAAAAATCAGCCCTATGTATTAGCACTTCAAAGAGAATGCTACTCCGCAATTCTAAAATAAAATTCCTTAGAATACTCAATAACTTTCTTCATCGCTAGCTATCTTTTGTTTTAATCAGGAGAAAATCGATAATAGTAGGAGCGTTATTCAATCGGCATGAAAACACAATTATAAAAATAATTACATAATGTGAAAAATCGATAATCGGTTCACAAGACAGGAGACGAATTGATAGCGAAAAATCATTAAAATGGACGAAAGTGAAAACATTTAAGCTTTAGGGTCACCGCAACATTGGTATTGGTAATTAATGATGCAACCTGCTATAACTGTCACAATTACTTTAATTTGCACTGAAGAAAAGAATGAACACAGATGAACAAGGAGTATGAAACGCACCTTGCCGCAGAGGAAGAGAAGATTGCTATCAGGATCGTAGAAAGGGAACATAATACCATTGCTAATATCCAAATCCATCTCCACCAGCCTGGTCTCCACATCGTCCTATTAGAACAAAGAAAAGGAGGAGAGAGAGAGATAGATAGAGAGGTAGAAAGTTTACGTATGCAATGTGAAAGAGTTGATTACAATTAGCAAACACACAATTAGATTAAGTAAATGGGAAGAAAGTAATTGAGTTTAATGAAGGAAAGCTGCGTGCGTGATTTCATGAGGAATTTGCATGCAGCTTTCGGCGAGATTTTTGTTGCTCTATCCGATTCTGCGCAAATGAAGTGAACGCTGAAATTGAACTTTGAGATACAAACACCAAGAGCGACGAAACTGCAGTCCTTTACACTTACACACTCACACACACACAGGCGCTTGTGTCTACGAAAAGAAATTACGCTCCGAAATTGGTTTGTGGATGTTCACATGAAATTACTTTCATATATCGATATGTGCTTGCAGTATTCAGACTATAACTCCACGCTGAGGGATTCTATCATTACTGCATTTATTCCATATGGGAATACGGACAATTCAGTGCTTCCATGATTCAAACAACACAAGGCTTTTGAAGAGCCAGTTTCACTGCCTGCATCTCCCTAACCCCCAACCCACCATTTCACACTAAAGATCGAAATCGAAAAGAGGTTTTTAACAAAGCATTTGTGACACTAATAATGGTATAATGATAATCGTTGAGCAAATTGATCCGCATTTCCACAGTGAATGATGCATCTATACGTTTAATTATGGGCTAAAAATCACGAGATTGGGGGGGGGGGTGGAGGAATCTGACGCCTAAATGAACCATCTAAGAAATGGAGCATTGATCGATAGACTTACCTCCACGTGGTGCACCCTGGGCAACGTATATTCATACGGCAAAAAAGTCTATTAACTGGCAGTTGACTTCTCACTTCAAACTACCATCACCTCACTCTATGCCATATTCGACTATTTCCACAGTACTCAACTCGCCTTTTTCTACCTTTGTGTTTGTCTCTTACATCTTTGAAACACTTCTCTTCCCTCCCTCCCTCTCGACTTTTTTCAATTTGATGTTCCTCCTCCTCTCTGTGAAGCCTGAAGTCAACTAAAGGGCCAATGATAGCCAACAAGACGCCTGCCATTTGATATAAATACTTTAAAGTACACCTTTATTCGATCGGTTTTCAATAGGCTTTATGCATATACAACTACAGCCGTTAATTTGACTTGCGCATCACAAGAAGACAAGACGATCATTTTCCAATCAACCTAGCTAATCAAACATGACTTTTATTGCAGTCGCATATAACCCAATGTTGCAATTGGTTTAATTAGTGATCAATTATTAGCTTGATCTAAGCTCAACCAAGTTTATAGGTGATTACAGAGTTAGGCCCAGTTGAAAAAAAAAATTGAAAATTTTCTGATCGCAATAAATAGTTGCCTTATAATCTCCATCGACTTAAATATTACCGGTTAGAGGAGGGAAGGTAGTCCACCAATTATCATCATGGGCAGCACCTCCTACGCTTTAATTCCACTTGACTTACCAGCGCATACACCAAAATGATTCACCTTGTAATTACGCAAAAAATTGATGTGTGTAACGCAGTCAGTCAGCTGGCGTGTAGACTTAAAGTACAAGGACGAAAACGTCTAGAATATAATGCAATTACTACGTCAGAAATTGCCCCCCTCCCCCCAAACATAATTTCAAACATTTGATGACTATGCAACAGAGGCGGCAGTGAAATCGTTCCAAAGAATTTTCTCAAATAGTAGAAGTGTGAGCAATAATCCACAAGATGTGTGCATCGATTCACATCCAGTGTGCAGAACGGACAATGTTAGCAACCCTGGGCAAATTCAACTTTCTCATCACGGAGAGAGAGAAAGCTTAGAATACTGCCTCTCTATGGAACATGAGTGTTAGAAAACGTCCACGAAGACGGAGACCATGAAATTGTCACTTATCGGCACACACGCACACACACACACACACACAGTAATCCAGGAGGCAGATTGCAATGGCTTTCTGGATAATAAATTTTTGTAAAAAACGACTATGAGAAAAGGCTCTTTCAATACGCCTGGGAGTTATTTGCATTAATCCGGGAAAAAAGGAACGTGATGGTAGTTAAAAGGGGGTGGGGGGGGGGGGGGAAGTACTAAGCTGGCATCCCTGACACTACGACAACTTCTTCATGTACTGCAATCAGATGGGAGTGATCAAACACTGACTCACCTTGGCCCAAATGGCGAATTGACGTTCACTCATAGGAGAGAATCCCGTGGTGAAGACCCGACCATCTTTGAGGTAGATAGCTTGTTGGGGCTTGGTGCCCTGATGGCAAATGTTGTCCTATGGGGAGGCAAAACCAATTAATAATTAAATAAAATTTGCAATAAAATCGGCAAGTCAGTAGAGTGGGACACTTTTGAAAGAAGCTGCTAATTAGTAATGAGACATGATCGCTAGACGTCCCAGCGATTATTTACAATTTGGGGTAGGACCTACCTCATCATTCGAAGTAATCAGTTAGGGCTAAAATTATACCACCGTGGGGTGTGCGATAGACTTACCTCCACGTAGTGCACCCTGAGCAACGTATACTCATACGGCAAAACGTCTATTGATCGGCAGTTGACTTCTGACTTCAAACTACTATGGCACGACTATTTGTCATATTCGACCCCTTCCGTAGTACCCATCTTACCTTTTTTAATGCCTTTGTGTCTGCCTGTCTGTCTCTTTTACATCTGTGCATCACTCTTCTATTCCCCCTCTCGACTTTTGTCACCTCGATGTTCCCGAAGTCAGCTCCAGGGCTAATGATAACTATCAAAACACCTACCATTTGATATAAATAAATAAATAAATACAAATACCTTCTTCTCTACCTTTGTGTCTGTCTGTCTCTTTTAAATCTCTAAATCACCCTTCTGTTTCCCCTCTATACCTTTTGTGAATTTAATGTTCCTGCTCTTAATGAAGACCGAATGAATGATAACTATCATAAAGACTACCATTTGATGGAAATACTACATAGAAGCCAAAAAAATTTCAGTTCGTTTAATTGAAGCTGGAGTAATCCACAGAGAGGCGAGCCATTAGTCTATTAATTCCAATATAAAACCGCACTAAAAAGTATTATATTTGCCTCCTGACTTGCCTTAAGAATGGTGCCTTTTCGAGGATCGATAATACGCGTGCGTCGATCCTTGCAAGTGGTGACAAGACGAGAGCCATTCCAATTGAAACTGGCTGAAAGTACCATGTCAGGGAAGTTGATGCTGATCAATTTCTCCTCAGTCGAAACATTCCAAATGAAAATCATATTGTCCGCACCTACAAACCAAGACAGGAGACTATTCAACCAATTTCGATGTTATTGTCAGTGCGCGCTGGTATTCCAGGGCACTTAGCGTCCTTCTTTGCAAAAAACAGCAGCAATCGAAAAGGAATCCAACCAAGTGAATTACACAAAGAGTAAAAACAAAACACTGGGATCGTCGAATCATTGAGCCTCGCCGACTCCTCTCACAAATAAAAGTGCTAGAACTTGTAAGCCGAAGTTCCTTTTGACTAATTATTGGCATCAATCTAACCACCCTCTTCCCCCGCCCCCCCCCCCCCCCCCCCACCTTGGCATTTTTGATCTCAGACGCATACGCTTCGAAACAATTCAGTTTTTATGCCTCAACAGTGATAACCACGGTAATAAAGGAGGATCTACTAATGAAAAAATTATGGCTTCTGCCTACACCAAATTGCATTAAAAGCGATAAATCAAAACGGATATTCATGTAATGGGGGGGGAGGGGGGCGTATAAGCCTTAGTAACCACTCCATATCAAGAGTGTAGCAAGTCAGGTAAGCGACACACAAAGCCCACAACTAAAATACCTAAGCATTGACAAGCCAACAGGAGATGTCTGCGGGTTTGTGGAGTACTCGGAGCAGGAACCCGAAAGCCTATCTGCGCTTCTTCCATGACCTATCTAACCCCTCTACGTCATGGTGCACGTATAAGTTTATATTTTTTTTAATGCGAAATGCGCTAAAGCTTCTTGCCATTGAAACGGGTCAGTTTATTATGAACCCCAATTAATCATAGGGAGGGATTCTGCTACAGTAAGCAAGCACCACTTTCCCAATAAGTGTCATTTCTAATTAACAATACTTCATGTCAACATTTACTAATCTCCGAACGACCAAATAGTTCCCTCCGAAATAACAGAGCACTGTCTCACATAACGCAAACGATTCACCAAAGTGAACAAATCAAATTGTTTGACATTTTGAGTTAGCACAATTAGGTGTCCAGCCTTATTACCCTATAATTGGGTTAGAAAGAGGGTTTGTTTACTGGAAGAAGGCATCACAATAAGCTATTACTCAAATTGGGAGGTGAATATATATATATATATATGGAGCAAGTACTACCAAAAACTCGTTGAACCCTGTCGGCCTACGAATCTTAGTGTCTCTCCTCCTTCGACAACAATTAGGAAAAAAAATGGTTTTATAAAAATTCCAGACCAAGGGCGATGATTTTTCCTCCAATTAATTGCCTTCAAAATTAGGCTCATTGAGGCGCACACCATTAAATGCGTGTAACCAAGATGCGGTGAATATTTTTGCACTTTCAGAAAATTCGGTCCCCGGGCTGTAGCCTGTGCAAAGCATGAAATCTCTTGTACTAAATTTACCGATGACAATCAGGAGAGAGAGAGAGCGAGAGAGAGGAAGAACCACAAGAAAAAACACCCCTTAAAGGTCATCTAATTAGATTACTCGGTACCACTTAGTCGGCTTTTTGTCAAGTGTTGAAAAAAAAACAAGAAAAGGAACCGAAACATCCAAAAACACGAGCAATTACTCGCACATGAAGCAGGTAAACAGGTAAAAACACCAAAAGAATAAAGGCAAATCCAATTAAGAATTTGCCGTGTAATCAACACAATCAATCCAGCCTAATTTTCAGTTATTCACATCCCATCACATCCAATGGCAATTAATTTGCCTTCAACCTTATAACTGGATTAAATAACGGTGGAATGGTGATGGCGAAATTAGATCTTATTCTGCAACAGTTGTTCAAAACACAAGGCTAATTATTCATTCCGCTATCTGCTTTCATGGAAAGATAACTGGCAGGGAATATGCAAAATGAACGCTTATAGAGATTTAGAGGCATAACCAGGGGGTGGGGGCAGAACAAATAATCGGAAGAGGAAGCGGCCCAAAAACATAACCAAAATCTGAAGTTGCTCATAGTAACACACAGCTGTGTAGGTCACTGTAATGATTTAAGTACTGCGACACAACATACCGGCAGTGAGAAGGACATATTCCGCAGTAGGATGCCATTTGACCAGACCAACACGGCGCTGATGCGCGACCAAGTCTGAAACGGGAACAGTGAGATTGGTCTCGGGTTGGAGACCGCCTTCAGGGATTTGCCACACCTTAGCGGTACAGTCCTCTGAACCCGAGGCGATGAGGTCATCGTTATGCGGGCACCACTCGATATCCAACACGGCAGCACGATGACCTGCCACTAAAGGGGCATCACGACCCACTCGGCCGTACTAAAAAGTGGGAAGGAGGCGAAGTGAAATTAGGGTGAAATAATTTAATTTAATGGGGGAAGTTGTAGCCTAGGTACTTCCCCTATAGCAGGGCCAATCTCAGTACCCAACTGTGGCAATAGCCCCACCCCCAATGTAGTTCCTAGCGCCTCTAAGCGAATGATATTGAATGGCACGAGCTGAAATCCTACCAGTGCATATTTAGTTAGTAAAATGTCACGATCATTACTACTATTTTTAAACCATGACGATTCAAGATTGAGTATTGCCTTAACTATCTGAAAGGAATATGAAAGGAAAAAACAAAAACAGTTGAACATATCTGAACACTCCATCTATCAGTAATGTTAAATCTCATCAAACTATATTTTCGATTCGTTTTTTTTGGAGCAATAACACCCAAGCTCATTTTCAAAGGCGTTTTCCAACAAGTGTGCTGCGCAAAGGTGGTGCTAAAGGCCCCTCCTGGTGACAAATTTAACGCCATCCACATTATAAATGAACTATATTTAACAGTGGGTGGGTGGTGGGGGTGTGGGGAGGTCGATACCATTCCGCTAAGTGCTTGGGCACCAGCAGGGAGAGCAGAGAAGTATGCTAGCCGCTACCTTCTTGAAGTGATCATGGATCGCAGCAGCCAATGGGCGAAAAATTTGGTGCTCAAGGGGAGAAATACTCGATCATAAATCAATTTCCAGCGGTACGTAAAAATTACCACAATCCCACTACCACTCAACATCGACTTATGGCAATTACATTGAAAGAAAAGGTGATTACCATCGCCCTTCAAGGTTAAAAAAAAACAATGCAACTTTAGTTGGGGGATCCAACCGATTTCGGTTAGCCAAAAGTCAAGCGGTGGTGAGAGCAGTTTCAGAACATCAACGCTTTTCACTTTTTTTCGATTTTGGTATTCGAGTTAGATATGCAGGCCTTGTTCAAAATCCAATACTAAGGGGATTGTAGCCAATGCTTCTCCACACGATGTGCAATTCAAGAACACCTTACACAATATTCAACACCTAACGACCTTTTGCACACTTAAACCCCACCAAGATGAAGAAGTTCCTGAACAAGGTTTTGAAAGATCCACACCTGCAGATGACAATTTGGAGGCCTATTATCGATGTGCAAACCGGGAAACAGTTCAAGTGTACTTAAATTCAAACTGTCCATCATGGAGCAAAAATAGAAACACAAATTTCTGAAATGGAGGGAGGCAGAGAGGGAGGGGGGGGTGTGTGAGGAAGCATGAAGAGGGCAAAGAAAGAATGACACCCCAAGCAAATGGTGTTGAATCGTGGAAGAGTTCATTAAAGGTTCAGAATCTCGTGTTTAAATGCATTTCCTCGACTCATTGAATGGCCTATACAATTGGTTAGTGATAAAAGGCGCGGAACGATAGGGGTGATTGGGACTTCCTGGCGTGAAAGTGGAACGTTGCCAGTGCCCTGGTTAACCAAGCGGAGCGCACAAGAGTTTTCCGAAGAGCACGTCTAACCACCCACTCCAGAATCAACCCAATGTGCTAAGTTGATCAGTTCGGAGAAAATTTATCCGAAAAATAATGGAATTCATACCTTTCAATTTGAGGGGAACATACATACACATATTATTTGACCTGTGGGGAGAGGAAGAGCCTGGAGATGAACTAATTCCAACTTGCCAAACGACTTTATCACGTCTAAGTAACAGTTGTGATGATTTTATTCAATCATATTAGATACAACGTCGGGGAAAACTTTTCATCACTGTCAATGTCTTAACTACTGGAAGCAAAAATAGGACTGTGTTGATTCTTTCAAATCGATAATAAGCAAATACACGCACGCACGCACACACACGCAGAAATAAGACTTTTGTCAATTTTTTCTTAATAACAAAGGAAAGGTGGCCGTGAAAAGGAGTAACTTAGTCAATAATAGAATGCCCTTATGGTACTTCAACACGACAAGTAAAATGTAGAGAGAGAGGGAGAGAGAGCGAAAAAAGAAAAAGAAATGAAATCAAAATTCGAACCTCTCTCTAAGATACACTCCCCCACCCCAACCCCGTATGAACACAAAAAATTAAATGACAAAGCATATTAATTTAAAGTAATGAAGGCGTTATTTGTAAATCCGAATTATAGTCAATGAGAATAGGGTGTTTCCATGACTTATATGTAACTTAATATTTACAGATTATCTTAGGTAAGTGGAAGATAGACCGCTATTTATTTGTCCCACACGATGACCATTATACTGACGGTAATTAGACGTATGCGCATTCCACGCTTCAAACACAAATAGAGGATGTTGTGAAGCCAGGCAAAATAATTCCTCTTTCTATTACTAACCAGTAATCTAACCTTCTAATTGGATAGTTAGAGGGTGGAGGAAAAAAAAACAGAAACGATAATTATTTTCTTCCAAAAGGGAATTGGAAATGCATTGGCCAACACGCTCACATGTGCCTTTCATTAATTGGATGAAATGAGAGACGAATTATGATTATGGGGGACTCGTATTATGTCGGAATCCTTTTATTTGATCGTTGGCAGAAATTATGAGATCGATCCACATCCAATGTGATGCGGAAGATCCCTCTCAGGATCAATAACAGAGACGGTGGAATACCATATTCCTTCAGAATGACTATAGATAAAGAAAATGAGCTTGAAAAGTTCATCTAAATATGAGGATATTATATATATATATATATATATATATATATATTTGAAGATTCGCTTCAACATTATGCCATCGCAACTTAACCATTCCATTATCCGTGTTCTCCTCAGAAGATGAGACAGTAGTTTCAGAGCCCATCAGCTTAAATGACTTCATCAAAAACCCTAGGTCAAGTGACAAGAAAAAAATTTTAATATTTTACTGTCACGTTTTAACGCAAGCTTTTGAATTTTAACAACTAATTGTCAAAAAAAACAAATATTTATTTATCAATGCAAATAAGAAAAGAATCACATAAATCGAACTTCACATAGGAAGTTGTCATAAATAAACCAACAAAAACATCAACGAGGAAAAGAAAAAAGTTATCGAATGAATTAAAAATTCTGAGATCTGATAGGAAATCAGCGTACCCATCCAATGCATAGAAATAGAATTTTGTAACCAATTCCTCTTAGCTATAAATAAGCCGAAGAAAGTTAGAGCAGGGTAAAATTCGTGACGATCAGATTGAGTTGCCCTCTGAAGACAGATTGAACAAGTCATAATACGTAAATCAAAAACTCCAGTAAGGAAAAACTTTCCTTAGAGTATAATACACACGAATAATAATTTTTTATTCGCAAAAATCAAATTAAAATGGAGTTTGGGCTTAAGAAGACTTGCATTCCATGGAAGAGGCATTCTACTTGTCATTAATCAACCAAACAAAACGAAACCAACTGATATCTCAAGGCATAAGGGTCTTAGATTCACAAAAAATTATTTATTTTTACGGTCTTTCTGTATAAAGTAGGAGTAATTATGAGTAATGGTGACGCTAAGAAAACTGCGCATTCACATACAAACAGGTTCTGACCCAAAAGAATCAAATTTGAGGTCAGTTAGCAACGCATACACAGAAAACTCTGTCTTTCAACTACACGCACCTCCGGAATTATAACTTAGACATAATAATTAATGACGCTTTGGCAACCAAAGTTCCTTTACAGACTCTTGAGCGGCACACAAGGTACTGACAGCTGTCGTGTCAAGCAAATGACATTGACCCCAGGAGTATGAGAGAAAACTCACTCCAACGCATTCAAAGAAATCATCAATTTTATTTGAATTCGAGAAAATATGGAGCGAGATAATGAAAGCAGTTTGAGTTATTGGCTGAATGAAATGCATACCCACAAAAAAGAAAAAAAAGCGCAGCAAAATAAAACAATGAATATACATATATATAATTAAATAAGTTCTAACCTTTTCAATCGGTAGAACAAGAAAAGCTCCACCGCCTGCAGCTTCGGTAATAATGGCTAGGTACTTGGGGTTAACTGAGCAAAAAGTAGAATCCCAACTGCTTTTGGTAATGCGGATCTCATCGTAGCAAAATTCCTTTTTGTTAGGCTTTCCAATGATGTGTTTGAATTTACTCGTACGGACAAACATTGCTCAGAGGATAGGAAAAAAGGAATTTTGGAGGTGGAGAACTGAAAGGGAATAAAAACTATATAGGGTTTTTCAAAGATAGTACACAAAATATTTAAATTTTATATTCAATCGTGTATTAGAATATAAAAATGAGAAATTTCAATACGAAAGAAACAAAATGAGAAAAAAAATTAAAAAATACTATTTTAAAATTAATGAAATATCCGTGATAGAAAAAAAGATCAAATATATATTTGATTTAATAAGGAATCTGAAGCAAGGAAATTACTTAAGCAGGATTCCAACCTTATTTTATTTACTTAGAATTTAGACTACTGAGCACCTACAAAAATACGCCTTTAGCAATAAATCAACAATTTCCGATAGAACGCCAAGATATTACGATATTTAGTAGTGCGTCTAAACAAGTTCAATGTTCATTTAAGAGTACTTATAAATTGTCAAATTTCAAAGCAATTATATAATTATACAATAAATAATTATATCAAATTCATTTTAATACAAATAAATTTTAACTTTATTTCTACTATACTATTGCAATTTATTATTATATATTTTCCCACTTTGCGATTTTTCTACATGTACTAATATACTTTATTATTATGCGCACCAATATTTACTTTCACTCTTTTGACATTTTAGAACTATATCTATTTTCTGAAAACGATTGATGACATTTACAACTAATTACCATACTCCAAAAAAGTTTTTACAGTAATGAGATCTGTCCTTCTCTTTTGCTTTAAGTTGGATGTTTTACCTTACACATTTTCACAATATCAATATTTTGCGTATCTATTAGTGGTTATTCGCATTGCTCCCATTTTGAAAGAATTAAGGAATAGGACTTTAGGTCAGATAGTTTCTTTGTGTACTTACTCACGTTTGAAGTTAAAACACAAAATTAAACCTTTATAGGCATTTAATAACTAATGCATATGCCCTGTGCACACATTTAGCTTCATATAGTTTGCTAAGTTTATTAAATTGTGTAAAAATTGCTATAGAGACGGGCATTTTACTATCAACTAATCCTTATTCCCATAATAATCATTGAAAATTTTGAAATGGCTTAGGGTAAAATGTTACGTATACTGTTGGTAGAAATGTAAATTCTATTAAAATTATTAATAAGTGATGCAGATAATAAAACAAAATTTAAGCCGTCAATAATTTTGAAGGCTACTCAACTGTCCTCCAATTAGTCAAATTCAGTATTAATTACACATCACAACTTAGAATTTAAACTCTCTAGTAAGGTGGATTACTGTTCCGTCTTTATCCAAAACTTACAAATTCGATTGGAAAAAGGAGTTTAAATGAATAAATTTGGTTAAAAGGATGTTTAACACTTAGTCTTCATTAAAGAATATGCTCCTGTATATCTTAAGTTTATTATTTATTCCAATATCAAAATTCATTCTTTCTACCCATCAATATTTCGAACCTTCATTAAAGTGGATCTGCTTCCCAAGCACTTAAACGGTGCAATCTCAGATTACAACTCCAAGCGCACAATTAAAGGCAATTTTTGTTCCTACTAACCAACTAACCAAAAAGATCAAGTGTAACTGTTGCAGTGGCATTATAAAATTATAAGGCTTGATGGCATTTAAATTTCTTAATGTTCTAACATTCTCTGTGCCATTACAATGCCTTCACATGTCAAATTCAATGTGCATTAATTCATATACGTAGTAATGATAAACAATTGATAATTGGTTTAACCAAGAGAAAATGTAGGGATTTAACGGAGATTTTATTACCTCAAAGATTTTTGGGGAAAAATAGGAAAAGTCATAAATTTTTAATTTTCGGAGTACAAAAGTGAACTAAGTAACGATATGCTATTCGCGTGAAGGTACAAACGAAGTCACGGGTGTGGAGACTCCCTGACTAATCAATGATTAATATCCAATGCAGAATCATCGTACCCAAATAGTATTTAACGCTAAAGCACCATGTCAACTCCTTTCACAAGGGCATACATATTCCACACGCAACCCAAATAAACGAATTCCACGTCTGTTTCTTCTACACCGTTGAAACAGGGACGCTAATTTCGGAAGCCATTCCCAAGAAATCTTCTCACAGAGGTTACTGAACATAAGTCAGGGTCTTTTCGTATAGCAATCCGCTTCAAATTTCCTAATGTGGTTAAACAAGGTGAAAATCAATATATAATGAAGGCATTTATTGAAAATTTTCCTTACTAAAATATCACGTTTGCAATCAGAGGAAGATGGGCTCGCCTTAATCTTCTCTTAACATTAATGAAAGTCATTTTTCTTCTAAGGAATAAGAAATTCAAGTCTCTTTAATTATAAGCAAATTGGAATTTGCTTATAAAACCTTTCTTTCGATTACCGAAAACGATCATTTTCACATTTCACCTAATGAAAACGTGTAAATACATTATAAATCGGCCTTACTCCAAAGGAATGCAAATCAACGACCCTGAACTTTACTGCGTTTAAACAAATATGAAAATTGTAAGAATTTTTTGGAGATCTTTCGAAGCGTCCACAGTAGCACTCGGATCGTGCTGAATGCTTTTCCCATTGAAAGGAAAGAACAAACACTCAAGACTGATTTCGCCAGGTTACTTGAATTCATGTACACGCAGGGTCAATTGATTAGAAAGACAAACGAGTTGGGTGCTTAGATCGAATATGTTTCGAATAAGGGTGAAATTTTAAGGGATTGACAGTGGTGAATGCTGAACGAATACTAGAAGTGGCAAAAGCACGAAAACCTAAATTTGCCCCTTTTGGCTCATATTTGATTTGACTTGTGATCAAGCAGGCAGAATCAAGAAATGGATTGCATCTTGTATACGTTAGGCTCATTGAAACGTCGTGATAAAACGCCTAATGGGCTTTTCTTAAATCTTATACTTCACACCAGCAGCTTACAGCAAATATATTATCAGGCTACGTAGGAACTTGACCTCTGACCCATATGTTTATATTCACTTGACGCAGTTATAATGTGACTGTAAGTAACGCCTTTATTTAAGTTTGAATTAACGCTCTTCTATCTCTGTTTACGCGAACGTAAACACTTAGGTAGATCTTCTAATTTGAATTAGCTAAGGAAAACGTGACTGCTTTTTAGGATGAATTGATTCATTTCAGTGGGCGTTGTGAACATTGTCAATTCAAGAATTTAGCCATTTATCCGAATTTCCATTAAATTCTCCATCTTCACAGGAATAGAGGGTAGTTTCTTTATAAATTCTTTTATAAAGCAAATACCATTCAAACACCAATATTTGAATAAATCAAAATAAATTTTTTTGCTACAAAATAAGGAAACATCTTTGTTCCAACAAGAGAATCGATGTTAATTGGGTAAATAATTGGGAAATTGATAATCAGATAACGATGCTGATTAATAAAAGCAAATCATGATTTGAACTTCCATTTTCATTTCGTTCTCGACAAGTAAAATGCTTTGGCTTTGGATGTCATTCCCTCCAAAGGATAACTGCATATTTGGCCTACTTCTTTCAAATTCATTTGGTATATGAAACTCAAGTGTGCTCAAAATGGCCTGCCAGCAGTTTGTAAGATTCGTATCTTTGCACTTTTGTAAGGCACTTTTGAAGAAACGTTCCGCCATGAAACTACTTTTGAGAAGTGAAGTTGCCGTACATCAAGTCCTTGGGTAGGGTGCGCGATAGACGTACCTCCACGTGGTGCACCCTGGCCAACGCATACTCAAACAACAAAAAAATCGATATGCCGCCAGTTGACTTCTGACGTCAAGCTGCCATGATAGCACTGTATGTCATATTCGATCATTTTCACAGTGCTCACCTTTCCCTACTCTCTACCCGTTTGTCTGTCTCTTTTACATCCGTAAATCAACCTTCTGTTCCTCCCCCCCCCCCCCCCCCCCNTTGTTTCCCCCCCCCCCCCCCCCTCGACATTTAGTGGCTTAGGCGTTTTTCCTCTCTGTGAAACCCGGAGTCTACCAAGGGCCTAATGACAACTATCATAGAGCCTGCCATTTGCTATAAGTAAATACACCAATGAATTGGAAGCACTTTCTTATATCACCATAGGCAAAGTAGTATTAATGTGACTCGTTGGTCCACATGCACGTCAAACAAATTATAGACAACTTTCATATAGCCCGCCAAAGGTAAGAAGTCTCCTGAGTACTATTACTTTCCCTTAAATCAACCAACTTGCGGTAACTTCCCTATTGATCTTAAATTTGATCATGTAAAACGTCGTCTAGTGGTTGGATGAATTAGTACCCCGCATTTTCCTTCCTTCCTTTCAGTGTCATCATTTATTTATTTATTTCAAATGCCAGGCATTTCGATAGTTATCATTAGTCCTGGAGCTGACTTCGGGCTTCACAGAGAGGAGGAGGAGGAACATCAAAATGAGAAAATGTCGAGAGGGGGGGGGGAGAATAATGATTCACAGATGTAAAATTGAAAGGGGTTGAATACGATATACAGTGGGGTGAGGGTAGTTTGAGGTCAGAAGTCAACTACCGGTTGCCCAGGGTGCACCACGGGGTGGTAAGTCTTTCGCACATCCCACTGTGTCATCATTATTGGTAACAACATGAGTGAATTCTACTTCCATTATCAAGACCGATGTGGATAAAGTGTGCGTATGATGCCGTTATTTTATTCAACACACCCTGTGTGGTACTTGATCCTAAATTCCTTTTCTTATGGAACAGGATCAAGCTTAGTCGTCTGTGAAGCAAACCTCTTCAAGAACTACTTTTTAGCGCAATGCATTTCAGACAGCCAAGTCTTCCTGACAAGAAAGTATTTTCTACAAAAATAATCGGAGCCTTGGAGGAATGCAGATAACGGCACTTAATGAATTTCAATTAAAGACTGCAAGGAATTTGGAAGAAAGGAAGAATTTCAATTCATTTTCAATAATTAATTTCACGATTTTTACCCTGGATTAGTTTATTATTCAAAGATATAAGCGTTTGTTTCATCCACAACATCTAAAATGTTTTAAAGTTTTTAATCCTATCAAGTATATAAATTTTTATTTTTCTCAAATCATTTTAAGTGAATGTCCAACCCATAATCAAAGTGGAATTATAGGTTGAAAAGGCGGTTCCACATTGGGGAATTTTAAACCAAAAAACTCCCTTTACGAATTATAGCATAACAATCAAGGTAACTTTATATCTAAGAAAAATGTGAGGATTAAATTACTCAAAGTACTTTTCAATTTGTTTAAAGGAGTGTTTAGTAAATTATTGAGCTCGATTCAATGCGAAAAGATATTGATTATTCCACTCAAGTTATATAATATTTAGTAATTGGGCAGTGAGGTGTACGATAGACTTACTTCCACGTGGTGCGCCCTGGGCAACGTATACTCATAGGGCAAAAATGTCTATTAACTGGCAGTTGACTTCTGACTTTAAACTACCATGATTCCACTGTATATCACAGTACTCGCCTTACCTTTTTCTCTACCTTCGTGTCTGTCTCTTTTAACTCAGTGAGTTACTCTTCTGTTCCCCTTCTTAACTTATGATTTTGTCCGTTCCTCCACTCTGAGAAGCCCGAGGTCAACTAAAGAGTTAATGATAATTATCACAAAGCCTGCTATTTGATATAAATGAATAGGCTGTTCAGGATCAGATATTTAATTTTGCTCCATGGTTAGTGTCAAATGTCTGCCAACGATAGTCAATGCCAATTTTTCCGGCATTGTCTTGGAAAGTAAGGGACTTTTTATCTATTTGATAAAGTTAAGAAGACCAGTGTTTTATATTATATTTTTCAACTTTCAGCTCAAGTTAGCAGACCTCGTTACACTGCCTTTAATCAAAGCGAATTTATTACAGGGACAAGACATTGATTATATCCTTCTACCCAAGAGAAAATAATAATAATTGAATATTATATGAAAACTTATATTGCGCGTTAATTTTAAACGAGCCTATCAGATTAGTTTGTAATTCAAAATCGATCAGAGAAATTGATCTATTTAACTATTTAATCCATACAAGGATTATTTGCTTTTGCCAAAATTCATGCAATTTCAGTACATTCATTGTGAAATTATTGCAATTAAATTTCAACTTCTAATTTGGAAAAATAGGAACATCTGTTCTCTTCTGGTAGTATCATCACTCACTGTCAACCAAAATTCACCATCTTTAATCTCGAGCAAGCATCTGAACGCAGAAAAAATTAGAAATAAATCATACCGAGGAGTTATAATTATTATTTATGACATTATGATTTCACGCACAAAAGTTTTTCTCAACAAAGTAGATCAATAAGATATGCTTCATTTTTTGGGTCTCCAATTTCAAATTTCAATAGATCAATTTGCAATTCATAATGTTAGAAGACCATATCGAGTACTGTATAATTACAAAATACAATAAATTGATGTCCTGAGATATTTTAAATACTTTCATTTTTAATTTTGAAATGTCAATATTAATTAACTATTTTAATTTAAATGAAGATTTAATGTTGAAATTCACTAAAAAACATTATGAAAATCGATATGTGCAGGGTAAAAGTTCTCCGACACGTTTTGTAGTAATTTAAAAAGTAGCTCTCTGGCATTTGCAACAAATGTCAGAAATGCGGATGTTTGTAGGACCTATATTATTTCCCCCTTTAAATGATCTGGCTTTACGATTCCCTGATCTATTCCAACTTTTCTTTACTCCTACTTATTCAATACTAACACACACACTCTCTCTCTCTCTGAAACTTTTTAATTTTGGGAGTAATAGCAGCTGGGTTAATTATTTCCAATTATTTTAATTATCGACTATCTGAAAACTATTAGAAAGTATAGAGCAGAAAGCAGAAATAGTGAAAAAGCGTCATTTCTTTTTGACTCCAAAAAAACAAAATAAATGTAACTAAATAAGATTATTAAATTTCGATGGCAAAAGACGATTATTCTGTATTTGATGAGGAAAGTCCCAATATCCTCTTAATATCGTTGGAGACACCTCGAATTCCTGCTCCAACCTTTCATTGACAAATTGTTAAATCAATCTGAAATACTGTTCCATGAAATATTGAAAAAAATATATATATATATTAAAATTTAGACTTCTATATTCTTTTAAATAAATCAGGTACAAATTTTCTATTTACCTCAACGTAGCAAAAATCCGTGTCCAACTAAGGGAAGTCTCCTTGTCAAAAACGGTAATCAAATTTAGTCATTTAATTAATTGCTATTATTAATACTATTATTTATCCTATGTTCTAAAATTTTTCTCAAGTTACGCTTGAGATTTTATGACAACACAAATCTAATTTATACGTTATAGTTTTGTAAAAGCCAGAATTTTCAGAAAATCTTTTCCATCAGATGCCAATATATCGCAAAAGGAAGATTTGAAGGCTAATTGAAATTTGCAGATTTGATTTGTTTACAAAATATGAAAGTGCATAAAGTGCAGGTGAGGAAAAGTGCATTCGTGACGGAAAGTGACGCGTTTTACAGGTGAACAGACGAGTTCGACCTGGAAAATACTGTGCTAAAAATAAATAACTAATTTAATAAATGCACTTAAACAATATTTTCCCATAGCAAAAAATGTGCAATCAACTTCGAAAATCAATTACAAATAATAGTTAAAACGCAGGTTATAAAAGTACTGAGGTAAAGAGAGTATATTTAAAATTTAAAAATATTCTTGCTCTTCACAGAATTTATATCTTATAATAATAAATTTCTAAATATTTTTAGCAATTTATTTTATATTTCATATAAATATATCCAGGGATATTTATGTATCGTGTTCACTAAATGAAATAAAATGAAAATAAATTACTTAATTAGAGGCAGGATTTAAGGTTTTATGAAACAATAAAAGGTGAGTTGCCGTTTTATTGATATTTTATTTCTCCTTTGGAATTACAACATAACCAAACGAATTTTAGTTTCTTCCAACCTCCGCTTTGCAGAATGGAAAAAAACCCTAAAAATACCTTGAATATTCTTATTTAATTTGGGTCATTTAGAGCAAATAGACTCTTTAAGTTTTAGAGGCTTACATTCCTGACCCAAAAATTTGTATGCTTTATTGTTTTATGTAAAATTTACAAGACTTTATTTCTATTTATTTAGATTTTTATTTTTATTTCGATGGGCTGTGCGATAGACTTACCTCCACGTGGTGCACCCTGGGCAACGTATACTCATACGACAAAAAAGTCTATTAATCGGCAGTTGACTTCCGACTTCACACTACCAAGACCCCACTGTATGCCATATGCGACTGCTTTCACAGTACTCATACTACCTTTTCTCCGCCTTTGTGTCTGTCTGTCTCCTTTTCATCTGTGGTTCAATCTTCTGTTCCTCCTCCCCTCGACTTTTTGTGACTTTGATGTTCCTCTCCTCCGCGAAGCCCAAAGTGAACTAAAGGGCTAATGATAACTAACAAAATGCCTGCCATTTGATATTAGAAATAAATATTTTCATCGATAAAAATCTTGAGTATTAAAATTTTGTTCAAAACAACACGATTTAATTATCAAAAAGATAAACGGATATTGAGTTAAGAGTTGAATTTCGAGAAAAATAATGTCAAGGACACCATGGGGAGGTTGTGGGGGTTTAATAGATGAATTAAAATGTTAAATGTGGCTAGGAGAAGGTACTGCACGATGGCTCAAATGCCTTGAAGTAGAACTCGACCCAATTACCCTTCATGCAACTTAATAATCTTAAAGGCGGGTGTGCGATAGACTTACCTCCACGTGGCACACCCTGGGCAACGTATACTCATACGGCAAAAAAGTCTATTAACCGATAGTTGACTTCTCACTTCAAGCTACCATCACCCCACTGTATGCCATATTCTACCACTTCTACAGTAATCATTTTACCTTTTCTCTGCCCCTGTGTCTGTCTCTTTTACAACTGTAAATCACTCTTCTGTTCCCCACCCATCGACTTTTTGTTGCTTTGACGTTCCTTCCCTCTGTGAAGCCCGAAGTCAGCTAAAGGGCTAATGATAACTATCAAAACGCTCGCCATTTGAAATAGATAAATAATCTTAAAGGTTACCCGAAACTAATAAACTTACCCAGATCAGAGTAACCGGGAGTTATAAGGGATCAGTCGTGTGACTAAAGAGAGATCTTCGAAAAACAAAGATTTGAGCTCAAAATTCATTCAATTCTCTAAGTGAAAGTGTAGTCCCGTCATGTGCTAGTTTCACAACCCCCTTATTGAATTATTTAAAATGCGTCGCTTATTTTAAAGTAGTAGCTCTTTGTGGAATCAAATTAATCTCTATCTTTATAGCTCTAGGGTTTATGACTACCTTTGGCCATCAGGGCAAAATCGTGTGACAGTCCTGTCTCGTCACTTCTATGATGCCTGCTTTTAACACCGTTTTCTATATGACACCATCCACGATCTTTAATAGAGTTATTGACTAACTAAGGATCTCTGACCCCTATTCAATGATTTATGACCGTTCACTTGGAGAGTTACAGCTTTCCGATCACAGGATTTCTGTCTCTTCTCCATTTTTCTCCAATAGCATATTATGCCATAGAGTTGTTGAATTCATGCAGTTCAGTGGGCCTTGGGTTTTTATTTCCCCAATTCAACGATTGCCATCTCCGAATCTCGAATCACTTCTAATTGCTCTCTATCTCCCTCCCTCCCTCCCAGGACTTTCACAGCTGAACTGATGCTCTCCTTGTGGAAGTTCGCACACTCATCTTATTGATGAAATACTGAGCCTCCGGAGTTATAAAAATGCCTCTCGAATTCGCCATACAAGAGGGCCATTTTTACGTAAATCAAGCATAAATATTTAATCATAGTACACTTCAATTATTCATATATATCTTAAATAATTAAGGTAGTTCGAATTTCTCATGATACTCCCGTCTGATGATAATCTTAAAACCTACTCAAATTTGGAGGGTTATTAACTTTAATGCGTTATTTCGAACAAATTAGTCAAATTAGTTAAAAAAAATAAAAAATTCATAAAGACATCCGTGACAGGGGTCTCATAAAATTAGTGTAAGAGAGTATTTCGGGTCTCATAAAATTAGATGCAAGCATGAAAGCAAGTTCAATTACTCTTGTATTATATTCCTATTTTTTATAATATCTAATGAACTAAATTTTACTATTTCCTGGCTTCAAGTCCACTACTCGAATTTGGCGAAAATCGAGATGCATTATGCAATAAAATTGCACTTAATTAATTTTTTAAACTCCTAAATATTAGACTGGGATTCTGATTTTTTCCGATTTCATTTTAATAAATAATGATAAATAAATAAGTAAATAAGAATAAATGTGATGAGGCTACCATGCGCATATCATTTCTGAATGTGATCATTTTTTTTAATTTTACATTAACTGCCAAAATTATGTGATTTTTCATCCTTGGTGCTCGTAATTTGCAATGATTTTGACAATAAAATTGATGTTTTTTGGAGAAATGACAAATTATTCGCTCATTTTAAGTAGAAAAAACATTATTATTTATTGTTAAATGAATTTAATTTGCTTGTTAAATATTCACCAAAGTTAAAAACAAAATACACTTGGAAGATTTTGTCTTATTTTAAAGTCTCCCACTTCAATTTGACCTCAACTTTATACTTAATAATTAAAATGAAAGTTCTAATCAATTTTAATTAATTTTGAAATGATTTTAAGCAAAGAAAGAATTTTCTGAAAGCAATGCTCCCAGGACGAACTGACCTGATGTGAAATATCAAGTTGGAATTGCGTTTGACATAAGGTGGAGATGGGGCGGACTCTGCAGTTATCATCGTCTTTGTTTTTGACCATGAAAACTAAGGAATTCAATAAAATATTTATTTTTTATGCGGTGATAAGTGTGTGTGCGTGTGTTTTCTACTTAGAGTAATCGGATTAACTATCTTCTCTAAGTGCCATAGCATACAAAGAAAAATATTTCTGACCAAAGGCTTCTCGTCAGATTAGGAAATCCCATAACACTTTCGATTTCGTAATAATTATGCCATGTCAGGTTAGAAATATTTTTTTATATTTAATAAAATCAAATAAAATTTATAGTGGGAAAAGTTGCATTCACCTTTATCCTTGATTAACGATTGGGACTGTCTGGAACATCACTTATCTACGGATAATTTGACAATCAAACTATTTGAGTTAAAACACTTTCGTGACCTCTAAAAGTAATTTCATTACTGTTTATTAAAACGATGGTCACTATGGTAACTTCAAATGTTGGGTTATATCTACTTATCATTTACCAGTGGGGTTGATAGCACCATCGAATTTTATTAGCCATTTAAACCCAATGACAATCGTCACAAATTCACTAATAGAGTTTTGAAAATTCACTCTCCTATCACCCTCTCTCTGTCTCTCTCTCTCTCTACGCAAAAATCGCGATATCTCAAGTTAATTGAGTGAAACTCGTAAGATTCATCCGATTTCTTGAACTGAATTTTGCTTAGTAGGAAAGCGTACAGTCACATTTGAATATGCAATGCCACCAGTAAAGAATCCATTGCTTCATGCATTGGACAACTACTCAGCCAATCATTTATCGCATATCCAATCTTAAGAAATAAAGTTGCCTTCCCTCATAATGCAGGAATCATCATTTTTATTTCAAATGGCAGGCTTTGTTATATTTATTATTAGCCCTTAAACTTCGACTTCAGCTTCCCCCAAGGGTGGGGGGTACATTTATAGCAGTTAATTAGCCGTCTTCTTGCTTCCCAGTATCTCTAGATTTCCGTCGTTGTCTTTAGGGCTGGACACCGAATCAGGTGGGTCTTCTCCATTTTCTCGTGTAGGTTACATAGGAGGCATGTGGGTTGAGTGTATATTCCCAATCTGTGAAGATGTTTTGCCAAGAAATCGCGTCCGCTACGTAGTCTAAACTCAGCAACGGCTTTGATTCTTGGCCAGTCGGCTATATTGGAGAGTGCCACTGTCCACTGTTTCTTCTTTGTTCGAGCTTTAAGTTCGTTCCACCTTGAGAATTTGAATTCTCTTCTGATGAAGGCCTTCATTGTGTGGAAAGACATCGGCCGGTCCATGCATTGCAAAATCGTTGTCCCCTTCTTAGCAAATGTGTTAGCAAGCTCATTGCCTTTAATGCCACAATGACCAGGAATCCATTATAGAATCACTGTCTTGTTTTTCTCTCTCAGCAGCTGATAGAGTTTTCCATATTCCTTTATCTCAGCTGTTGTGGGTGGCTCTCTGCTTACAATTGAGTTTATTGCTGACTATGAGTCTGAAAGTATCACCGCTTTGGTGAATTTCGTATCCGACTGTGCGTCCGGAAGTATCACCGCTTTGGTGAATTTCGTATCCAGGCAACATAATTGTCATGGTGCTATCCTAATGGCCTCTATTTCTCCTTCAAAAGCGAGTGCTATCCTAATGGCCTCTATTTTTCCTTCAATAGCGGATCTATTGTGTCCCACGCAGGTATCATTTGAGCTCAAGTTCATCTCTCTTCTGTCTGACGTACCTGAGCCTTGTAATCTTTGGAAGGGCCAACAGAATTTTGCAAATTTTAACTAATCAATTTTGAAAGGAAAATTGTGGGATAAATAATAGCATTACCATATAAAGTGGTAATTAGCGAATCATTGCGTTGCCCTTTCGATACTTTAATTGATATTTCAGATTTTAACCTAATTTCATCATTTTCAATAGTTTTTTTCAATTAATTTTGCTAAATATTATGACAATACTTCATTAAGATTTACGATTAATGAAAATAATTGATCTCATTTTAAATGGTCCTTACAGCTGTTTAGTACTACGTTATTGCACTACAAATAAATTAATATTTACTGTTCAAATGTTATTTTATTTATAACAAATGAATTAAGCTGGGCGCTACTAGTAAACAGATTGTTTTACAAGTGGAAAAAATGGATCTGAAAATCTCTGAGAAATTAGGAAATATCAAACTACTTCCTATCTAATTTTAGCATTTAGTATCAAGACAATTTAAATTTTGTGAGGGGTTGGGGGTGGGATTGTTTCTGGAGACAAATGATTTATCATGCGAGGCGATAATTTCCCCGTGGGTTACCATTTCTGACAGTTCCAAAGAATGCTAATTTTCCTAAGGCGCATGCGCTTATTAGATGGCAGCCATTATCATTGTTTGATAATTGAATCACACCAAAAAGACCTTGAGAGAAAATCGTTTCCGCGATTATTTTTCGTTCAAGCCCACTGTCGATAATTTTTTTGGCGAAACTGATTGTAATTTCTATTTCTAAAGGAATAATTTTAACACTAGTTTCCTAGAAAACGACATTTAATTTGAATTATGCACAGTAAGTGCAATCGACAGCTTGCCTGTCACGGATCGAAACTAAACAAAACGAAGTATCAACATTTTTTCAAGTGAATTAGGAGTAAATTTTCTTAAAATACTCAAGTTGGATAATGAGATGTGAGCAAAATCGGGAATAATGTAGTAACCGTCTATTGAACCTAAAATCAGTGATTAAGCATTGGGAAAAATTTTCCACAATAGTCTTTTAATGCCACAAAATTGGCATTCATTTTTAGTCCTTTTCTTGGATGGGGGGGGGGAGGGGGCAGGGGGTAGGGCTTTTTACAATCAATCTAGGGAGGAAATTCCTTTTTACCTTTTTTTTGCACAAAATTTTGTTTAAAGTAGTATTCTATTTCAGCCGTTGCCATAGGCGATGCCAAATGTTTACACGTGTCTACCATTAAATTATGCGCGTATAAGTAATCGCATCTGAGGCGAGCATGGTTTCTGCAACTTATTTATATTACAAGAACACAGTGTTTATACCTATTCAGTTTAAATTATAGCTCTTTTATTTTTTTTTTGTTCTGTGGAGCAATTATGCCTTACTACGCAACAAACGCCCTAGAAAATAAAAATAACAAATTATTTCCCTCCCAATTACTACCAAGAGCATTCCCTTTGAGGTATTTCCCCCCCTGGAGTCTAGTAATAAAAGTGAGGAGTGTTTAACATCTTATCTTTTCTTTCAACAACAAAATTGGGGGGGGGGGGGGGGGGGAGGGGGTAATTATGGGGAATGCCTCAATTTCATCTTTGTGCACAAGCTTTTTTTAATGTATAAAAGTTGGTATGGATTTATGCGAAGTGAATCTACTGCTTTGTGAATCTGCTCGTTTAAGGTTGGACATCAATTAGAAGCCAACGAAATGCCAAATAAATCAACGCCAATCTGAAGAAGTTCTGAATATAATTTACAAATTATTATTATTATTATTTTTTTATTTTGTGAAACGTTTAAAAATTGTGTGTACTCGCCGAAAATTGAAAATCTCAATGAGTACTAGCACTCAAAACTTCTCTTTGAAATAGCTGACTTTGGTAGATAGGCGTTATTTATCCATTAGAGAAATGAAATTTTTTGGTTTTATATCTTAAATATTTTGCTTACAAAGTAGTGCGACATCAGCAAGACCATAATGAGCATCAAAGTGGGAAAAAATCGATATAACGTCATCACTATCTTGCACCTGGAGAGGTCAATGCGAACCAGCGCTGTCTGGTCAATAGTTTGAGAAAGTCTTCATTTTAATAGAAAAGGCATAAAACGGAAAGCTTTAAATTAATCATAAAAGGATTGTTCAAGGTGGGGGGGGGGGGGGGGGGGGGG
>UZAE01012340.1:35170-45550 GCA_900617975.1 Rodentolepis nana
GGGGAGGAAGGAGGAAACGGCGACCTTAATGGAATATAAGAATATACGAGTTGATAGGTAGTAATTGTCAATAGGCTTTTCTAATGATTACTTCATCAAATGCAACTAAATATTAGTGAAGATATTCTGAACTATTCATTTATCAAAAATGGTCACTTAGTTGAACTAATCGAACTCAAACAAATTGAAAATCACAGAAGAAGGCTTGTGGCCAAAACAACGACTTTTAGTGTGGAAATAAACCTGCACACTACCACTGCCACTACTGGCAACCGGAAAGTCCAAAAAGTTCGATGCTTTAGCACGCAGGAGAGGAACCTTTCCAACCACATCTGCTAGACGTGGTCTCCAAGCTACCAAAACTCCGCAAAGTCAATCAATTTGACTTCCTTAGTGTAAAAAAAGATTCTCCTTTTAATTAGCATACGCTAAATCACCGAATTGGATATGTAAAAATTCAAGCATACTGCAAAACTTCAACTCGGTGCTAATAAATTTCTGTTTAATTGCAAAAATATTCAGCCCAAATTTCCACAGGGAAATGGGCACGATTTTGTTCATTGTATCGGCGAGTAGGTATCGACACTGGAACACCACCAGACTGTTGCAAATTTTAAACGTTTATGGAGAGGGGCCCTTTTTTCCTGACTTTTGGTTAAAGCGAAATTAGCAGACGTTTCATCCCTTAAACGCGAAAAAATAAGATAAAGTAAGGATAAAGTCTCTTGCACAGAAAGAGGTGGAGTTCTAGAGGCGGAACTTCGCTTACAGTCAATTCAAATGGATGGTAATCGGCATTAAAAAGTTTGGCCATGGAGCTGTTGAAGATTGGAAGATTGGGAATGCAATAATCTTTTGCACTCCCTTTGTCTAAAGCCAAAAATATCATCTCCTCTATTGCAAAAATACAAAATTCCCCCCTTAGAGGGGAAAAATTGTCTTGTTTATTTTTTACATCATTAGAATGCTGAATTCCCCTGCTGCCAAAAAAACAAGAGAAAGAAACAATGTTAAGCCGTTTCCCATTCTTCTTTCCACTTGTACATTTTGATCTACATTTTGTACCTGATCAGTAACGAGCCAAATCTGTACATGGCGAAGCTTTGCTTACTTTACCTCCATTAACTTTCAGAGTTCAAGAATGAACGATTTGGTCACGTAAAACTAGCAGTAGGATCACGTGATCGCACACCTTGGCTTCGTTGTTTCGCATAGATGGTTCCAAGTGCTTTCCACCATAGCCTTGAAGCGAGAAGGAGGTTCTTTCAATACTCCCCAAACAAATTAATATAATTACGCACCTGTGTCTATTCAATATTTATTTACTTGTATCAAATGGTAGGCGTCTTGATGGTTATCATTAGCTCTTTAGTTGACTTCAGGCTTCACAAAGAGGAAGGAACATCAAAGTGAAAAAAATATCTAGAGGGGGAGGGGGGAACAGAAGTGTTTCAAAGACGAAGGTAGAAAAAAGGTGAGGTGAGTACTGTGGAAGTGGTGGAATATGACATACAGTGGAGTCATGGTAGTTTGAAGTGAGAAGTGGACTTTTTTGCCGTATGAATAAACGTTGTCCAGGGTGCACCACGTGGAAGTAAGTCTATCACACACCCCATGCCTATCCAATGTCGTTCCCTTTGGAATAATTAACAGCAACTAAACAGGTGACTAATTTTTGCCCTCCAAGTTGAGTGAAAACAGCCGTATTTTCGTTTGAGTTGGTGATAGAAATTCCAACCCAAGCAAGATTAAATGACTGACTGCAATGGACTTTGCCTTCAGTGAACACATCTTACAGAATTCCACCTGAGTGTAAAAAATCTTTTTTTTACCTCTTATTTCTGCACTGGGCGCATTTTGCATCCTCGACACGGTCGTCAAAGAGCTGTGCGTCGAATAGGTGAAAACTTCTCTTTCAGTTGATTCTGATGATTTACCATTTCAAATAATTGTTATTGGTTAATAAAAGGTCAATGTTCGTGTGATAAATAAATGAGAAATGGATTCGAAAAATAAACTACTTTCGTATTGTTATTTTCATTATAATTCATATGAATAATGAAATGTAAAGTAAAATTTTGTATTTCGTCCGCAAAAATTTTTTTTCATTATTTTTTGTCAAACCTCCAGAAGTAAAACACTTGTGGAAATTGTTAATTTAGCAGGCACAGTGACAAGTAACTACGATATTACTTTGAAAATTTTTTCGAAAATTTCCATTTGGGAAACTTTATTGCCTTTCGGACTAATGTAATCACCATTAAGTTAATTCACTTTTTATAATCAAAAAATTTCATAGCTTAACTAGTTCAAAGTTTTCCATCTTTATTACAAAATAAAAACAAAAAAATCTTAACTTAATAATAATTATAATATAATTTCCTATTTTAAAGGCCTTTTTAGGGATTGGCTAAGTTGACTGCACGTGATTTGGCAGTTATCCACCTCGAAGTTGTGACTTTGCCATTTCTATTGCCTCATCACTGTGGAATTATGAACTCAATAACTGAAAAGAAAAAACTTTATTTGAGCAAGAAGATAGCAATCCTCTCATTACAATTTAAAATCAGTTTAATATCACCTCCACAGGACTCAGCTGTCTCCGATTGAATGAATAGCAAAAAAATATTCATAATAACCACAGCGCCATGCATAGAGCCACTTGATTTCATTGGCGTTAACTGCCGAGGTTTTCATCGCCATGTGATCATTAATCAGACCTAATGTCTCCTGCAGTTCTCTTCATTTCGGCGCGCATAAACCGGCGAAAAAGTCGAAAAATATGGGTGTGTGTGTGTGTGTGTGTTGATTACAATTCCGTCGTCACGGCGATACATTTTACCATAACGCATCAAAAGCCCGGTAACTTACCTATGTAACTAGTGCTAAATAAATTGTTTCATTTTTAGGGAAACATTTAAATGAGAATTGTAACGTTTATAAGTATTCAATTTCATCCAAAGACCGTTCGTTTTTACCTTTTTTTCTGACATATTAGACAGCCCAAAGTCACTTCTTATCGACACCGGCCATTGAAGGTACCTTCAATTAGCACCCCATCCATCATTCCCACCCCCCCCCCGGTCCCCACTCTGATGACTGTTCAATCTGTTAGCTTTGTTTAAACAAGTCTCCGATATTCTCAATGCAATTTTATCCGTTTTACCGAAATGGTACAACACCTCAATGGTTTTTAATGTGATTCCCCTAAATATTGTAGGGTTAATCTATCAGTGTCAAACGTTTACTTAACTCCGGATTCTTGATCATCTTCGATGGGTCTGCTAATTGTTCCGTTAAGCGCTTCCTCTTATGTAAGCAGATCGTAAGATGTATCTGATCCGTCCTCACCATTTTTACACTGATTCGATTTAAAAAGTAATTTCGTATTTTTTTTCAGTAGCATTACGGACAGCTTTCCCAACTAAAATTAATGGCTTAAATTTTGATTGATATTAAAGAAGCACATTTGAATTACGGTTTCTACTAAATTGTAAAAGGTTGATTCTTCGTGGCTTAGGGGAGAATTCGCTGTAGGCGCCTGGAAACCCGAGTAGTTCCTTGCTTTGAGATTTCACTGAAATATTTAAGGAAGAAGTAGTTGAACTTGATTTTTTTCAAATGTGTTTGAATATCCCGAATTTACTGTAATTTATTTCCCATTATAAACATCATATGGCTACTGAACTAGCGAATTATTAGAAATTTAATCAGGTGGCATGTATTATTTTTTTATACCAAATGGCAGGCGACTTGATGGTTATCATTAGCCCTTTAGTTGACTTCAGGCTTCACAGAGGGGAAGGTCATCAAAGTAGCAGAAAGTCGAGGAAGGGGAGCTGAAGAGCGATTCACAGATGTAAAAGAGGCAGACAGACACAAAGGTAGAGAAAAAGGCAAGATGAGTGCTGTGAAAGGGGTTGAATATGACAAGCAGTCGGGCTATGATAGTTTGAAGTCAGAGGTCAACTGTCGGTTAATAAACTTTGTTTGCCGTATGAGTATACGTTTGCCCAGGGTGTACCACGTGGAGGTAAGTCTATCTCACATCCCCAGGTGACATATTTTGAATGATAGAAAAGTTAATAGAAAACGAGCATATAGTGGTAGTTGAATCGATTCATTCTATTTGCCCTGCACGCGCAAATATATTCACAAAGTTAAATAAAGATTATGGTTTTTCATTGTTTTCTGTTGGCAGCGTAAAATAAATGCACAATTCAAGGAAGTACGAGCATCTTGTTCTTACTGACTCATAAATTGTATTGTCTCTCTTTTGTTCATTCTTCGAGTACAGCTATTATCATTATTTACCAAAAGCGTGTCACATCGTGCGTGTGATAGTTGTGCCAAAATAAATCACTAGCACTACATTTGACTACGGGCTTCTCAGAGGGGGGGGGGGGGGGGGAGGAACATCAATGTCATAAAAAGTCGAGAGAGGGGAACAGAAGAGTAATTCACAGATGTAAAAGAGAGACAGACAGATACAAAGGTAGAGAAAAAAAGATGAGGTGAGTACTGTGGAAGAGGTCGAATATGACAAACAGTGAGGTCATGGTAGTTTGATGTCAGAGGACACCTGTTGGTTTATAGACTTTTTGTCGTATGAGTATACGTTGTCCTGGGTGCACCACATGGAATTAAGTCCATCGCACATCCCGATTTCTAAAATGTTGATTCTACTAGATCGAATACTATTAATTCAGTACAATCAAGTAATGCGGAAGACGACTCACGAAAACAAATTAAATAAGCAAATATTTCAAATAATCAAGGAAGTTGGATTTTCACAAACGGTGCATTTTCAGCCACGCAGTGTCGACATTGGAGCAATTAGAACAATTTGTGTGAAATATGCCAAAAGGAAAGTAGTGACATCCAAATAACTGGAAGGCAAATGCAACAGCATCATTCACTTCTGGAATAAGAGGCAACAGTGAATATTTTCAATGACCTGGACAGAAACGAATAACTTCGTAGACCTGAGTTGTCCCACGTGCGCTGGATTTGTCGATGACTCTTTGGTGTCCGGGAACGTCTCCTTCATGCGCCATGGCACCTATCGATCGGATATCCACCCGGACCAAAAGAAACAGAAGGATTAACATTGAACCTATCTTAATAATGGGAAGTTGAAGCATTTTTGTAAGTTTAAACAACTTAGTTCAGATTTAATAAGTGAATAAACTCCACGGTGGCACAGACATAGCATACTATAAATGCATGTGCAAATTTGTAGAGCCCATTGGTATCGGTCAAGAGAAAGTTCAACAATTGAAAAGCCATGTGATATTTTGTTTCAGGTCACACAGTATTTACCCATTATTTAGTTCACTTTCCAAAATTTAACTTTAAAAATGGGGTGTGCAATAGACTTACCTCCACGTGGTGCACCCTGGGCAACGTATAATCATACCGGCAGTTGACCTCTGACTTCAAACTATCATAGCCCGACTGCTTGTCATATTCAACCCCTTCCACAGCACTCATCTTGCCTTTTTCTCTACCTTTGTGTCTGTCTGCCTCTTTTACATCTGTGAATCGCTCTTCTGCTCCCCTTCCTCGACTTTCTGCTACTTTGATGACCCTTCCCTCTGTGAAGCCCGAAGTCAACTAAAGGGCTAATGATAACTATCAAAACGCCTACCATTTGAAATAAATAAATAAATAAACTTTCAAAATTTGCCTCCTGGTTTGCACTTCTTCCCAAATCTAGTTCATTTTTACCTTCAATAGTGGGGAAGTCAAAGTAATCTTGCATGATATTCATTAAATTATGTTTAAACTAAATAATAAATAACTGTCTATCCTCCACTTCGCATGTTTGTAAATTGATTGGTTTCACTCGCATCCATTTTTTAATCTCAATAAAGCCAGAGAGAGAGAGAGCCGAAAAAACGTGTTTTCTGCAATTGCTAATAGTGCACAACGTCAATCAGTCTTCTCAAGGAGAACACGGCTTACACGGAATTACAACTTCATCTCCCGTTCGTGAACACATAGATAGAACTCCCAGACCAAAAAAACCACCACCACCGCACTCACGTGCACAAATGTTTTATTTACACCAAAAATTGGCTAGGTAATCAAAACAAATTAACACACGCTTATTTGAATACAATTTGCTGCGCGAAATGCCAGTGGATTAGTGAAGTAGTTGTGCATATAATAGAGCTATCTGGCGCCTATCTGTAAACAAAGGTGATCTGGTGTTTGGATAAAAAAGAGATTGAGCGACGATTAAATTTACACAAAATTGTGCATTGGCAGGTAATGAATCCATTCCATTTTGACATCAATTAATCAATTATCTTTCTTTAGGCGTTCAGCTGCCTCGCCATAACGTTATTCCTCATGGAAAGTGAATCGATTCTATTTAGAATCTTCTCTTTATTCATATTTTTTTCATTTCTTCATATTTTTTTTCCAATAGGTCCAAAGACTTTTTCAGAGAATCAAAATTTGAGTTTATATCTTACTCTAATATGGGCTAAAATTATTAAATAAGGCGAAACACTGACTAAATTACACATGCCGATCGATAATCATCGGCTTGATCTTGGTTTCATAAAATATAGTAACTGTTCTCCATCCGTCACCATCAGTGATAATCACAAACCACTGGAAATAGTACTTCACTGTTAGGAAAATATTACATTTATTACATCAAAACTGAAAAATTGCAATTCGCGTTTGCAGCTGGTAATTATCATGGAACTTTGGCATGAATCCCGTTTCCTCCCACAATTTAAAATTGTATGATTTGAGCCTATTAAGATGAGTGTGCAAAATAGGGCTGATAATCAAATTCAAGTAACCAAAGAGCCTTGGTAATTCCTAAACTCTACTGTAGGTGAATTTTCCAAAAGCCAGATGATTGAGTAAAGTTAATCGAATTTCTTTGTTGACTTCTCTTTGGACACAAAATAGCCTGACAGACATTGCAACTACCCTCATTTCGAGTTTTGATATGTCACGTGAGCGAATGTTGTAGCCAATAAACACAGATTTAACTGGAGTTTCGTGGACAATTAATTCAACTATTCTTTAGATTATTTTTTCTGTCTTGAGCATTTGAAGGGTAATAAAAACTTAACCCAAGTGTTCAACTGAGAGTAAAGATATCTAGAGTCCTCAAAAGGGTATTAATTAATTTTACAAACTCCCAAATGTCCAATAACAAAATTTTTGTGGTCTGATTTCACGCTTATATGGGAGATCATGGCGACGCTAATCTGAACCTGTTGATCAGCTGTTCTAGCTGAATAGTTGGCAATGTCACTTTACTTCCTTATTATCACTTTAAAGTCTCAAGCACATGTAGCTGATAAAATTTTTAATAATGTTTATGTTTATAACTTCTCAGATGGCCTTTATTAAGGCCCCAAAGTGCGTGACCAAAGGAGGAGGAGAAGAGATAGCTTTAACTCCAACAACGATTCGCTTCAACACATAATAGCTTAACTAATATAAAGACATGAATAGGTGATAATTGATTGGCTGCTTGATTGCAATGTCGACTTCGCCACAGGTGGCTTTGCTTATTCAGGTGTGAGTGTGGGAATCCAATCGAATCAATAATCGAGTGCATGAGATGAAGCTTGCAAGTTTCTCGCGTTTATAACGTAATTATGAGATTAGGCGTCCTAGACGCTTTCTGCTTTTAGAATTTTATCGGTATTCAAGACAATACAGTAAAGATCGTGTTATTTGCAAATAGTTTCTGCCTTAAGCATGTCACGGTAAAGGATGTGCTGACTTTTGCCAATTTTTTTCACCCCATGTGGGGAGCTACCATGAAAACATGTTCGCCATTGTTATGTTTTCACACTCATTTACGTCATTTTAACACTTCTTTTCTTCAGATCAACGTGACGCTATTGAAAGACTGCACATTAGGGAGTTGATTTCGCTAGGGAAAATCCAAAATGAATGCATTTAAATTTGTTGGAAAAATTACAACTACGCAAATAATGTCGATAAGTATATTTTTCATTAATAATAATAGCTAATTACTATATCAATACAAAATAGTATGTAAAATTTTACAAGATTGCCATGATAAACAGAGAAATTAAATTAAATTATCGCCAATTGTAAATGTCTGGAAAATAATTTCAACATGAATTCGAATCGTTAACTTTAACCATTAAAACAACAGTCTATAGATAGCACAATACTTTCAGACTTAAAACAATGTATGAATTTTAAATGCCGAAATTCATTGCCTCAATAGTTTACTACTTTGTTTGGCACATCTTGTTGTTAAGGTTATTCGAGCGTTTACCAAAAATCGAAATTTCTGGAAGTTTGATTTTAGGGATTTGTGAATATCACATGATCTACAATTTTTGGTCGAAATAAGTCTTTAAAGGACAACCATTTCATTTCATAATGTACACCGATCAAATTTGGAACAAAAAACAGACCTACCGAAAGTACCATTAAAACTAAGTTTTGCATTTGAGGAATGAAAAGAATTGTAGTTAGTAAAGATTAATCAGTTAGAGTGGGATTAAAACTAAAAATTTTTATTGATTTTTGATCTGATAGTTGTTCCTTTCATAATCCTCATAATCCCTAAAATAGGGGTGCGCGATAGACTTACCTCCTCGTGGTGCACCCTGGACAACGTATTTTTTTACGGCAAAAAAGTCTATCACTCGGCATTCGTTTATAGACTACGTACAGGACACGATTGCTTGGCAAAACACCTTCACAGATTGGGAGTATACACTCAACCCACATGCCCTCTATGTAACCTACATGAGGAAATGGAGAAGACCCACCTAATTCGGTGTCCAGCTCTAAAGACAAGGACGGAAGGCCAAAGATACTGGGAAGCAAGAAGACTGCTAATGAACTGCTATTAATTAACTGCTATAAATGTACCCCCCCCCCACCCTTGGGGGAGGCTGAAGTCAACGTTTAAGGGCTAATGATAAATATCATAAAGCCTGCCATTTGAAATAAATAAATAAATAATCCCTAAAATAGAACTGAATCTTACAAATATTTAGATCAAATGGCAGGCGTTTTGCTGGTTATCATTAACCCTTTACTTGACTTCATGCTTCACAGAGGGAGAGGAACATCAAAGTGAAAAAAGTCTAGAGGGAGGGGGACAGAAAAGTGTTTCAAAGACGAAGGTAGGAAAAGGTGAGGTGAGTACTATGAAAGTAGTCGAATATGACACAGTGTGGTGATGGTATTTTGAAGTCAGAAGTCAACTGCCGGTTTATAGACTTTGTTGCCGTATGAGTAAGTGTTGCCCAGGATGAACTACATGGAGGTAAGTCAATCGCACACCCTGAACCTTACAAATACATGTGTATGAACTGCAGCCAAGCAACTTGACATCTAGGACCAACTGATTACTTCATTCTTGAATTGTTTCCTTCCTTGTCATTGGGGCTATAAATTACCCTGCGGGTCCTTGTAGTCACTTGAACAGTTAACCATGCTAATTTATTCTTGGAGTTCGAAAACGGCAACAGTTGTTAAGTGAAGATAGTAAATAGCATGGTGCCTAAGAATAGAGCTCCGTCGGTTTTAGATTAATAGGAGCAATACTGCGTAAAAATAGCCTTCTTGCATTTTATTGGCTGATAATTTATCATTCGTCCGTAGGAAAAAATAGACCTGACAATTCAACTATTTTTAGTTCAGCATGAAGTAGTTAAGATCAAATCAGTTGGAAAAATTTTCATACAAAGAAATGTGTCCGTGAAAGTTAGATCTCCCTTTTCACTCCGCATTCTGTCATTTCAAACCGTTTTCTTCCAGAAAAGGAAGCTTGCTCGCATTAGCATCACTATTAATTATAATTTAAACTAGGAGATGCATGTCAGTTCTGGTCTTCTTAGGTGAGTCTTGTAATTAGAATTTATGCTTTTATCAGACGTAAGTCTCGCAATAGATCTTCCCTTTGACTCACCAGCTACCGATTTCCATAGAGCCAAGTTTCATAAGCTCTTCAATTCATCACGTTAAGGCGATAATGATGCCATGGTGAGCTCACACCGTAATTAATATATTATAACTTTCTGCTTATTCGTAATCGCAATTCCGAACAAGTATCCCATCATAGGACTCATTAAGCTTTCAGCAAACAGGGGGTGTGCGATTGACTTACCTCCACGTGGTGCACTCTGGCCAACGTATTCTCATACGGCAAAAAAAGTCCATCTGACTTCAAACTACCATCACCCCACTGCATGTCATATTCCACCACTTTCACAGTACTCACCTCACCTTTTTTCTACCTTTTCTACCTTCGTCTTTGAAACACTTTTCTGTCCCCTCCCCAATCTCAATTATTTCATTTTGATGTTCCTCCTCCCCTCTGTGAAGCCTGAAGTCAAGTAAAGTGTTAAT
>UZAE01012341.1:15789-45510 GCA_900617975.1 Rodentolepis nana
GGGGGGGGTACCCTCAGTTATCGGCTTAAAATGCGTGGGTTGCATATGAATCCGAAAATATTCCTGGTCAAATAATCTTAATCTCAGCTCCAGGTACTTTAAATCAACTCTTCCATCATGATTCTTGGAAATAGGCTCTGGGGATGACTTTTGAATAAAGTAACAAGTGAAAAATAAAGATCTTTATGATCATTATTTTTTTCAGTTTAAAGGTCATAAGTAATTTTTGACCCTCTTAGACGAGATTCGAACTCGTGCCATCGAACCAAATGGACCAACTTATAGGGAAATTTGTTGACTTATAGAATTTTTGCCAATCAGGAGGATGACTGTGTGGATTTAGGTTTAAATGCCTCTAATCATTATAAATGATAACGATTTGGCATTAAGTAAAACCATCTTTATTTTGACAGCTTTATGGAACCAGCAGGACTCATATCCACCAGACTCCAATTTCTAGTTTTATTTGATGAGTTCAGTCACATCAGAGAGCAGAAGGTCTTGCAGTGAAAAGAGAATATGGGAGGAAAACATCTGGGAAAGATCTTTCACAAGTGTCATAAATCAGACAATAAGCTGACGGGGGTATCCCATGGTCATCCTTCGACCCCAGTTTCAAATCGCCACTAAGCACGCAACAATAGTCAGTAAACCACAATACTGAAATTTGCTATTCCCTCCCCTTTGTCCAAGCTTGGGAAAGTGGAATGGGGGGGGGAGGATATAGGCGGGGAAGCGACGCCTCCTCAAATTCCCCTTTCCCATTTCACCAAGGGGTACCACTGGCGCCATCAACACCTGGCTTTTATATTGAGGACACACATTTCAGTTGCCTATCTTGAGTTTCAATCAGTTTTCGCCCTCTGCGTGGGAATTAGATAGGACGTACTACTTAAAAGCACTTAAGCGACATCGTGACTCTCTGATAGCACTATATTCTCAATTACCTTTTAATTACATATCTTCTTATTCATCCAATTTCTAACACTTATGAGAAGAAACAAATACATATGACATAGTAACGAATAAACGACTGTGCTACTCACTTGTAAACCGAGAATGCAAGAGTGAAGATAACAGAGACCAGCAGCTGCTGTTTTTGCTAGTCGAATTGCGGCAATTGTGTCAACCACATGAACTTGTAAGAAATCGTACAATGAACCATAAGGATGATAGTGTGATATGATCCACAACTGAGTACATCCATATCTGCAAAAAAACGTAATTTTTCTGATATTAGCCGTGTTCTTAAAAAGCGAATTGGGGAAACACTGTGTCCTAAATTAACTTAGCTTACCGTGATGTGATGTCACTGGCATAGTACCCGAGGATATTTTCGTGCCTAAGAAGAACGCTGCTGTAGATGTGCGTCTCTCGAGCCCAGCTTGCTTCATCTCGACTTGAAAAAATTTTCACGGCTACATTCTCTCCCCTGTAGACACCTCGCCACACCTCGCCATACCGTCCCTTTCCTGAAACAATGGATTAAATAAATTATTACCCTAATGATGAGCTGAGTTAGATTACATTGAAAGCACTAATATGGCGTCCATTTAGGTAAATATTTAGGCCATAAAAGCTATTTCGTTAGCCAAAAAAGCCTCCGAACAGGCTATTGAAAATTTGTAATAACTTTGACACATTGACGTTTAGAGTACGAAATCTTCAATTTGAGACACCAACTAAAGTTACTGAAAAGTCATTTTGTGCTCAGGTATAGATACTAGGGATTTTAAAAGGAGATGCCAATCTTAGTCACTTAGTTGGAATTTTGAAGCTTATTCCTTTCTGTAAATATCATAGAAAGCGAGAAAACACCCGGTAAAATAAGTAGTTTCGCTCGTAAATTCATAATAGCCTTCTTTTGAATTGAAAAGACAACTTCGGACAGACTTATATCAGGAAAATGTCTGTATTTTTGCAAGAAGGTACATATTGAAAGGGAGGGGGGAATTCAGACATCTAACATTAATTTCATAAACTATCTTCAAGTTAAGATTAACAATGTAATAAGGATCAAGATTTAAAATTTAAATTGGACAAGGGATGCACTCTGAAAGTGCAAGCTCCTCCAACTGCCAAAGATTGGTTAAGTCGATGACCTTTTTCCATCGTTCTGGCAGAGTAAAAATTCCCCGTTCGTAAAATGTCTGGTCTTTGCTATTAAAAAACTGAATTAGGTGTGATCCGACATCATCCGCGTTGTTAAAAATTTGACCATTTAAAGAGTTTTGCATGGAACGAAACAAATGGTAATCCGAAGGTGCACGGTCTGGGCTATATGGTGGGTGTGACAAAACATTCCAACCCAGTTCCAATAATTTTTGCCGAGTAACCAAAGATGTGTGGGGCCTTGCGTTATCATGATGGAAACCAACACCCTTCCGATTTGATAATGCCGGCCGCTTATCTTCAATTGCATCCTTCAATTTTTCGAGTTGTTCAACATACATATTTGAATTTATCGTTTGGTTCTGAGGCATGAGTTCAAAATACAAAATTCCTTTGTGATCCCACCACACTGACAGCATAATCTTTTTTGGTGAATCTCTGCTTTTGATACTGTTTGGGCTGGTTGATCTTGCTTCACCCATGATCTCTTGCGAGTAACATTGTTATAAACTATCCACTTTTCGTCGCCAGTAACTAGGTTCTTCAGAAATGGATCATTCTCATTGCGTTTCAGTAGCGGCGAATCACAGATGCTAATCCGTTGCGTCAAATAAATTTCCTTTAACTGGTGAGGGATCCATAAATCAAGTTTCTTGACATAACCAAGGGTTTTTAATTTTTTTTCAATGCATGTATGCGACACATTGAGCTTCTCTCCAATATCTCGTGTTGTGCTGTGACGATTTGAATCGATAATGGCCTCGATATGGGTTTCATCCACTTCGACTGGGCGGCCAGATCGTTGTGAATTTTTCAGTGAAAAATCACCGGAACGAAATCTTTTCAACCAATTTCGACACTGCCTTTCTTTTAAGGCTTCATCTCCATATACGGCACATAACTTCTTTTGTGCTTGCGATGCGTTCTTGCCTTTCGGAAGTAATACAATAAAATGCGTCGGAAGTGCACGTCCTGTTCTTTCATTTTTAAATTGGGATAAAAACAAAACTAAAGAACTAAACAAAAAAAATTATTTACTAATTAACCTAGAAGCCCATACAGTAAGAAAAAAATATAGGTTAGATGCTCTGCCCACGTTAACAAAACAAAAGAAAGTAAAGAGTGAATCCGTCAACAAAAACGGCAATGACTTAGTTGCCCACCCAATAATTGACATTGAACAAGTAAAAGAAAAAGAAAAAAGAGAGAAGCTTGTTAACACACCAATACACTCTTGAAGGGATATTTGTCGAGCCACGGTCGCCTGGACAAGAAACGGCACGCCACTTCCGCTCCCACTAGACATTGTACCTCCACCATGAGTCTGCAACGGCAATGTAAACAAAATTGTTAATTTCGTTATGAGTTTGAAATCAGAGACAAAATGAAATGTGTGTATATCAAATTGGGAGGCATTTACCACTGTGATGGTACGCTAAACATATCTCCCCCCTCTCTCTTTTTAATTATAAGAGAATTCAAACATCCGGAGTAACGTTTGTTAGTGAGATTGAATTTATAAACGTCGGAGAAAAGATTGGAGGGCGATAAATAACTCCTTCAGTGATGAACAAGGTCATCTAACTTTACTGACTACATTTTCCAAATTGTTAAAATATGGGGAAGTGCTTACTTTGTCTCTACTTATAATATCCCGATGAAATAGCTCGAATGAAGCCAAACCAACAACTCGAATTTCAAAGACACCCAGTGAAGGGCCTGATTACCTTTGTTATACAACGAGCATATCCGAAGCCAAGACTTCACGTGACTTTTAGCTAGAGAAAAATGTTGTGCACTTCTTTAGGAAGCCCTTGGCACACACCACAATTTATACAACTAGAATTGATAAAGTAAGCATCAAAACCAAAAAAATCTTTTCACAAAGCTAGGTTGTAATCACTTCATGGCTTACCGGAGTGGTTTTTAATTCTGAATTGGGACAAGTAAAATTTTAAACGTCATTTTAAGTACAAGGTAGATGTCCAAACCGATAAATCAGACTCACAGAGACATCGACAGAACTTCTTAAGCAAGATGGGGTTATATTTTTATAGCCATACTATTCATAACAGGTTCAGTCCATTTTATCGAATTAGAATTGCATTTTGTGGAAAGCCATTCGTTATTAGAGCCCAAGTACCACAGGAGGCCGCTATTTAAAGAAGGAAAAACAACTTTGTCATTTGAAGTAACAGTACTGACTAGTAATAAAATGTTCATGTGCATCCTTTTAACTTGAAAAATCCATGTATCAAAGGGGTTGGGGTTGCTCGACGAAATAGGGAGAAGGTGATTCCTTCGAACAGAAGGACATCAAGTCTGGAAAAGTATGGCAGGCAAATAAAGGGCGACTCTAACGTCTCATGAAGTTCACTCCTCCATTTACTGGAACTTGAGAGCCACGCACCCTACTGTCCAATTCGTATGTTCTCAACAATCGTTAAATAAGTCATCGTGCTTTATGAGCAATAGAGGTGGGAATAGATGAAGTTAAATTAAAGCAAGGACTTAGTGTAATTCTGTACTGTGAAAACCAGCTTTGCTTGGAGGAAATAGCATGAACTGTATGGTGAATTGAACATGTGTATTTGAAATAAAGTTTAATCAAATGACTGGTTGAGGCCTTTTCTTCTGTTCCAATAATATTGTCAAAAAATCTTGCGTATAGAGGGGGAAATCTGAGCTACTTCAAACCTTTTTAAGCGACCTATGAGAACCTGAATGAGTTTTCGTGCGAACAGCGTATTAAATTAAATGAAAACAAATGCAAATAGATAAGCGAGCTATTGTAGTGGCTACTATATAATACTTATTTTGAAAAAGTACCTACTTGAGTTCAATTTCTTTGAGGTACTTACTCTAATCAACTGGATTAAAAAATTATTTCAGTATAATGCCACAAGATCGCAAAGCACCTAACCTTCTGGTGATAATGAGGAGATTTATGAAAAAAACAGAAATATTTCAATCAATGATGAATTCAGATAAAGGAAATGAGTTTTGTCTCATGTTGATGCATTCTAGAAAAATTTAACTTTCCTGTTTCAGCTTGGAAGGAAGATTTAAGGAAACATCGAATTACATACACACACACGCACACACCTTTAAAAGCCGTCCCTTCCCCTTTCGATGAGCAAGTGTCAATGGGGAGGCAAATGAAATGGGTGGTAGGGGAGCATGTTAAACGATTTGAGAACATACGAGTTTTATTTGGCGTAAAGAGCCTTTGCGCGATAGGCATCGGTATGTCGGAAAAGGTACACACACACACACACTGAAAGTCTATCTTGAAACCACATCGAGTAAGAAAAGCTATCAATTTGAGTCGTTTTCCCTGAAAATCTTCGAGGAGGCTTTCAGGTACTAATGGATGTGAATAAGTTTTCTGAGTGGAAGGGGAGCATATTTACTGCTTTATGGTATTCAGCCTAAAAAACACTTGAAATTGCTGACTCCACTACGACATCGTAATACTCAGCTGTTTATTTTTCAGTGAGCAGTTACTTTAAAATTATTGTTTACCTGAATGAACATAGGTTCATTGAGATGTCCTATATAAAAATCCATTTTTGGACTCATCTAAGGCCCTAACAGGACTGTAAGGAATTCCTATTACCAAATAGGCTAGTATTAGTCCTTTTTGAAGGATAAACAAAAATAGTGGGACCGGCCATTCTATTAATAAACTAGTCGGAAGGTAGTAGACGTGGAAGATTCGAATTGGTTCAGTATTTCAGAGCAAGAGTAAGTGAATTTAAATTAAGTGCCAAAATATTGAGCAACTGAATCTGACAAACCAAAGGAAGAACAATTCTTTTATTACCTTCGGCTTCGAAAATCTCTTCAATCTTTTCCATTTGCCCCTAATAGATAATCAGGTAATAACGCGGTAATGTTTCATTTTGTGTTGCCTTAGTTAATAATATAATACGCAAGACTCAACAATATTAATTTACTTTACTTCGAGAAATAGAACTTATAACATTCATTTTCTAGGGCGGAAGATATAGCCATTAAAGAAATATTATCATTTGAGGTGCAAAAAATAAATTCTAAAATAATCCAATGAAAATATCCTTGAATTAAATGTTGTGGATGGAAGAATTTATGAGTTTTTAGCTTGTATCACGAGATCTATTAAAAACTTCCTACGATTTATACGAGACGAACACATGCGAATAGAAGTGGTGTGTACTGGACAAAACAGTTTGTTTATATTAATAGATTTTAAAGATACGCTATCTATCTACTTCAGCAATTAAATGACAAATTTTGGAACACAGTGATAAAGTGATAATTAAAGAAAGGAAGTATATACTAATTATAAAATTATAACTATAAAAATTAAATCGTGATCCACTTACATTTACGGGTACAGTTGTAGCGGAGTCAATATGTTTTTGAGGATAACTGTTCGAATTATTGAAGGAGGGAATACAGTGATTACTAGAATTATTTTTGACAAAGTCGACTTGGGGAAGGCTGTTCAAAGAGGAGTGAGCATAGTTTTTTATACAGCATTTGAGTAAATGAGGACAGTGGACGTTTGATAGCACATGGGGACTATGGCCATATGACTGGGATTTCGTCAAAAATTTGCTCAAGTTTGAGGAAGTTTGGGAATCTGAACCGTAAGAAGAAGATTTGCAACGACAGGGACGTCTGTCAGAACGTTTTAAATTCAGTGATATCAAGACAAGGAATATTAAAATGCAAAAAAATAAAACGAAGCAGGTGACAGCGGCAACAAATATTGTCTCGTTTGTAAAGTAGGAAAAGGTATTTCGTCCATTAGAACCAATGTTTGAAAAAGAAGGTTCGATCGATGTCAAAGTATTACTTTCCACAAGAAGATCTTCATCTACAAAAAATTGTTGTTTGAATTAAGCCAAAGCAAATTTTTTCTGATTATACAAGTCATAACCAATATACCTGGAACGTTAATGCGATTACAGAAGTCTTCATTACTGCAACAGAATATTGAAGATTTAGCGTCCGATTTAGCTCCACAAATTAATCTCATTTGAAAGCTATCATTTGTGAAGCATCCATAGGTAAAATATTCCGTGTTATTTATGATATCTCGAGCACTATAACACCCAGAGTTACTTTTACAAGTATTATTGACGTGTCCATCTGATTCGCAACGGTCAGACGGATAGCAAAAGCAGCTTAACATTTTAATTGATAAAAAGCTAATATAAATAAGCTTTAATAGTTGAAATCAACAAGTAACACGAAGACTTGAGGACTATTTAAAATGTCGCTTTAATATTAACCTTGAATCTGTTTAAAACATATATGGAATTTAGATAAAATAATTAGATTTTAGGCCTATATAATTGAATATCGATTAATTAGTGATATAATGGTATAATTTTAAAGCTATTTAAATATTTTGAGTAATATTAGATCATTATATAAAACTGATCGGATTTATCCACACATTAATAAAAATCAAAGTTAAATGTAAGAAGTTATTGATTTTTTGTCACTATTTAAGATTTTTTAAAGGATTTTATTTGATTTTGGACATCAAATCAACTTTTTGTTTGGAAAATAGAGAAATTTTCATTATTAGGATTTAAAGGAATACCGTCTGAATTTAATTAATGAATTTTATGCGAATGCCCTTAAAATTACTTCATTCACTTGTTTTGCTACTTTAATATAAGGTTGTATTAGGTTGAAAGAATGTGTTCTAATTATTATCGATGTGAATTTCTTTATTATGCAGTTGAATTTAGTCTCCATATCAGTTATTAAATCATCTATAATATAAGAAAATAAAGTACAACTTCGACGAAATAAAGTTCTTATGATATCCGAAATTTTAGTATTTTCTTATCCCATACTCCAAAATAAGCGTCACTCACTATCTCTGCTCACTTTATTCCTCAATACGTGGCATTCCTTTTGACAGAAGTTTAAAGTAGGATCTGCCAAGCAAATATATGAATCTAAACTGACTTGAAAACTAAATGAGTTACTTGTTTGATCTAAACAGCCTTTTCGTACTTTTCTCAGGATGTCACGTATATTTTGTTCACTTTCTAAAGTTTGCTTGCCAATTCTGGCGAATATTTTTTGCCCTTTGCTTTTCTTCCCACCAGTGAGTTAACGATATCCATAAAGAATTTTGTATGTGAACTTTGAGATCACAATGGATCTTGAAAGAATACTGCACCGTAAGCTAATATTCGCCTAATCATGGGGGAGTAACCCAGGAAGATAACCCAATTCTCAGTATTTTATCGAGTAATGTACACTTATAGTCCTGAGATAACTTATTCACCTTTCTCATTGTATCTTCTATCTATTTCTCATCCGTTTGAGTCCTATAAACATTTGGTCTTCAGTGTCTACTTATGAAGGCACAAATTCATATTTTGAAATGTTAGGTGTTGGGCTGCTTTAGAACGGTTATGCGAACTAAGCCCCATAGAAGGAATAACTCAAGAAGCATGTCTCAAGATAAGTATGGTGGTGGCCAGGCAGCCACAGCAATTTGTGTATAAATAAAAATACTTATTCAACCTGCTTAGAACATGTCACTTTATCTGTTTAGATATCTGTGTTCAAATGCGCCCACTCGCAACGAGATCGTCAATGAGTACTTCAATTACTACCTAAAACGGGTCCAAATTCAAGTACTTGCCATTATGCGACTTAATCCCCTAGATATACTCTCTGTTTATTGTGTTAAAGAAACCGAAATTAAATCAAGTAGATTTGGGTGTGGAAAAATCAGGAAAATGTTCTTATATATTTGTATTATAAATTGCGGGAAGGCGAGGTGAAAATATATTTTACTTTCTATTCATTTTTGAAGCAATTTTAATGTAAAGTTGCTTAACTCATTATAAATACGTGTTCCATTTCAATACAAAACATTTACTTCAAATACTTGTGCAGTCTAGATGGAATATTCAATGAGTAATGCCAAACTGAATATTAAAAGTCTGTCAGTTGTTTTACTAGTGAACATTTTTACCTATTTTACTTATGTACAAGGGTGGGTTATTTCTCGTTGCCCTCGTCGGTACTAATATCGGTTGACCTTGTTTTATGTTGATTAATCAATCATGTCCTACCTGTTTCTCTCCTTCTCTTTGTTGCTAAATTAAAATGAAACTGCTTGCAGTGCTGTTTTTAAATTCTATTATTCATTAATACATTACCGAGATTTCATTTGGCATCTTTTATGTTCCTCTCTTTGAAGTGATTCAATCATGAAAGTTCCTAGCCTTCTTAAATACATTTTAGTTATTATGATAGAAGGAAGCGTTGGGATTCGTTTTTGAATGACCTAGGCCTAGTTTTTGTCGCTGTGTTTAGTATCTGAGTTAGATGAAAATAGAAGGCAAGTTTTAAGCACCACCAAAGGAAATACTAACAGCACGTGACTTTGGTGGGAAAGTCATCCCGACGCCACTGTTACGAGAAGTCCATATTCTATCGCTCTTATCATTAATATTTGGTATTCTTGCCGATGCATATAAATCGATGGGCAACGATTACGTGCCATCTAACTTAACAGATTTATACTGTTCCACCGGTAGATAGAATGCTTAAAGCTGTTTGACAATAGTGAGCTCCTCCAAATAATAAATAATGATTTCTATTTGCCTTGAATAAAGGAATGAATTCCAATTAGTTCACGATTTCAGTTAGGTCATTTCAAAGGAATATCTCAACATGCGAACAATCAGTGTACTTATGCCCAGTTATATTAGTCGACTGAAATCCTAATTAATTCACGTAATAAAAGTACTACTTCATATATTCGTACGTGAAATATTGACATGCTGTAACGTGTGTTAGACGTGAATTGGCTGATACCTAACAGATACTTTTCATTATTGCTTTTACACAGGTGCTTCCTAAATACATTGATTTATGGACCTTTCCCATTGACCGCTTTCAAATAAAACATTTCGTTAGCCTCTATAAGTCGTCAATAAATTTGTGACATAAAATATGTCCTATTAATAGGGTTTCATATGGCAATTCGTCATTGAAAATTATATTACCTCTAGAAATTGTGAACCAACGGCGCCGCTAAGGGTAATCAAAGGGAACTAATGCGCGGTGGAACATTGTGGAAAGTGCGGTGTGTGTGTGTGTGTGTTGAAACTTATCACCAAATGATCCATTTAGTTTATGTAATGTAATAAAACATTGATTGTACTTAAGGACTAAGCATGCTTGGAGTTGGCGATGCTCGCTTGAAATTTAAATCACCCTGTTCACTCTGGGTTTCATCAACTGTTGACGTGGCTTGACTAATTTAGGGAGGAATTTTATACAAGAGGATTTTTCCATGTCCCGTTGTATTGATGTGCATTCACTTGAACTTCCTAGAGGATTAGGGGGGGGGGGGGTCGGTCGAGGACTTATTTGTGTAGTATAAGCTGCTGCGAGTATTCCTATCAAAAATAATGAAAATATCTGCCTTTTCAATCCAATTTTCATTCTTGGTCGTACTTCTACTCATCCACTTAAGAAATAACCAATGGTAAATAGACACACAGCTAGTGTCCTTCTCAGCTTTGTGAATTTACCAATAGGAAGGAGAGGATGGGGCTAAACGTCGGTAGCAAAATACTTCTTATTGGAGGAGATTAGAGAGAAGGCAACAATTTTGTGATCAATGAGTCGAAATCGGAAATAGGATTCAGAATAATGTTAAAAACACACAATGCAGATGGCAGGTCCAGAAGGCCAAGTTGGCCTAGCTAGGTTAAGTTGAAAATGTGCTACATAAGATGTTCATTTTTCGAGATACTAATGCCCCCAGTAGGTCATGTTCCTACAGGCACTAATTATGTATAATGAGACAGACTCAGGCTTTTGAAATTATGGTTGTATATGAAAGTGTGCCAATGAGCGGACGACATGACTTCTTTTCATCTGCAGGTTCCTGTATTTTCTGTTTTGCTTATTGCCGCTACGGAAGTTAACCAAGAGACCGTTCGATCTGATTTATTTTGACTTAAATCAATGGAATATATATGTTGACTTTGTTCTTGAATAGCTTCTTGGTAGGTGACTCAGAAGTACTTGGGACGAATGCCTATGGGTAACAGCCCTCTTTGTGCCCAATCCTTTGACACAGTTTGCACTAATATCACTTGAAAGGACACTGCTGAAGGGAAATCCCATCTCAAACACTCGCCACCGTTTTAAACAAGAGACGCCCTTCCCCCCAACAATGGCTCCAAACTCAGAACACAGTAATATACGTGGAATTAGGCAAATAGCCTACTGTTCTCATAATGCTGCCTCCACCAACGACCCATAATAAGAATATTTGAACAATTATGTAAAATTGTTACTATGGGCTGTAAATTTCTGTGTTGGTTCTGGTTGAGCTGATGTGAGTGAGAGTTTGGTTTTAAAGACTCTCACGTGCAGATTTAATAAAGCTTAAATGGGCAAGAACGGGAGGTACTTCTACGTATTTTCTAATTTTTTTTAAATGATGCAATTTGGGCTACATTCATTATTCCGGGGGGTAATGATACTCTTCTTCAATTCATATAATCTACCTTTGGTGATTGTAGTGAGCTCTATCAGATTAAAAGCTGTCGATATTCTCCCATCCACCTGTCCAAGAATCTGAATGAAAAAGCATAAACGACCGGGCGAAAACCTTCGGAATGCAAGAAGTCAAGAACCCAAGATGAAATCTAGGAATGATAGGATGAAAAAGAAGCATTAGGGATTGGTTCAAGCTCATTACTTGCCAATTTTGACATTTCACGAGTTCAAACGCTAACCCGTGGTAAAAAATTGTGGTTTCTCGCAGTTCCACGAGTAATACTCTTTACCAAAAAAAAACACGACAGATTTAATGATGGAAATGTGCAAGCATTACATTGCAGTTTGAGCAGTACTTCAAGTTGCATCACCTCGATCATCTCCGACAAGCCTTAGTCGTATCGCAAAATACATTGCATTCATTACAAAATAACCAACCAACCAACCAAAGCATCAACAAATCGCCCCCCCCCCCCACCAATTATAGAATAAAGCGTATCCTTCAAATTGTAATTATTAGTGAAGAAACAGCGGTACTCAAATATATGACTAGTAAAAATTTCAACCACGCCATGTAGTCAGCACACAAGGAAACAAATCAATTTATGAGAGAGAGAGAGAAAGAATCAAAAGGAGAGAGAGAGAGAGAGAGAGAGAGAGAGGAAATCAACTCAACATATGATTAAATGAACAACCGACAGAAGCAAAAGCGACATTTGTGGGCGCATTGCGAACTCCCTGCTCACCTCGCTTCTGATTCAAAGAGGTCTCTGCAGTGAGAGCGGCTTGGGAAGGACAAGGACGAGTCCGTGTGGATGTGAGACCTCGTAGAAGCAATTCGGACGACTTGGTCGGTTCACCTCGAGACACGGCTAGACATTCAGTGATGAGATCGTTGGTTATACGCTCGCTTACTACTGAGTCACCGCGATAGTTCGGATGGCGTTGGATTAAGTAGCGCAGCCAACGTGCGGTGGTCGGCAGCTCACCTAAAATTAATATAAAAAAATAATCGCTTTTAAAGAATCTGGACATATATACGATATATATATATGTGTGTGTGTGCATATGTGTGTGTGTGTGTATGTGTGTGTGTGTGTATTTTTTCATAAATTATGGTCAATAAGCGTTATATGACAGGAAGAAAGCAAAACATAACTAAAGTGGGGTTGACAGATTTTTCAACCTGGAGATGACTCATCAAAATCAAGGGGAGCTTGGCAAGCGCAGATTATGCTCAAGATCCGTTCACAGAGTAATGGCCACCAACACTTATTGAATTAATAGCATGCTTTTATTAACTTATCTGTTTGTCTCCAATCGTTCATTTAATATCATTTCACTTTCCAGCTCTACGCATATATATAAATAACCCCGAGTCTGAACAACTTACTAGAATCGCGACAATCGATGAGATTAGAGATTATTGGTGATAAGAGGGTTTGAATGTCTACATGCGAGGCTACTCAAACCACAACTACCACTTATGGTCGCAAAGTGCAAATGGACTAACAATGTCAATTTTAAACCGAATATATTTTCGAATACATGCCCCGCCAATGTGGACGAAATAAACAAAATAGGAGGGATGACTAACAGTCAAGCGACTTTTCAACTACCTTTGGCGGTGAGGGCACCAATAAACCAGTTTTAGAACGTATATGGTCACAATAGAAGAAAGCTAAATAAATGAACGTACACGAAGACGCTGTCAAATGTGAAAATAAAGGAATTCCTAATTCATCTTCAACCCGTTAACGCCCAATCTTTATTTAGAAAAATGCACCCAACCGCGCTCACGCGTGTCTCACAGCAAACGTGATGCCGCAAACGTGATGATGGTATCAGGCGAAGGCTATAGGCGTGTTGAACATGTTTCAAACGACGATAGCGTCGCTTCTGTTACGAGTCTAGTACCAATGGAGTTTATTTTGAAAGAGGATCGTACGGTCTTAAGGCTGTTAAGGGGTTAAGGAACACGGGTTCTAGCGTTTCCTTTACAATAAGCAGAAAACTGTATACTTTTCTTTCCAGGTCTAATAGTAGTTAAGGATAAGCCACTCTTATATGCGAAATTGTTTACCGATATAAGCCAACTTTGTTGGGAAGCCATTTCATCTTTCCAATTTAGCCAAAAATATCAACAGATAGTTTCGTCCTGACTCTTATCTTCACCTCTTACTATCAAACTTGTACAGAGTCAAGTCCACCACTGAGCCTCCAAGCGAGGTGACCGATCGAAGTCTCTCCTCAGGGACCCACCTATTTGCAGCCCTCCGTGCACACATCTCCGTTACACCTCATTAAATCAATATTCTTAGGAATTCCTTTGTCATTTTATTCTTTGTGATTCAAGTTTGCATCCTGCGACAATTGATGAACCTCCGAGCTTATCTTACAGCATCTCAAACTAGTATTTAACTGTCGAGTGGAGAGGGGGGGGGGTATTCTATAAAAAATATAACAGTAAAATACCTAGCATTGATACTTAATTGGCGCAAGTCCTTATTGGGCGATTTTAAAATGGATGCAAATCCAAGTCTTGAAAAAAAAAAGAATCAAGTGATTTTTTTGAGTGGATGAATGGTGTTGTAGGAAGCACGGAAGCACTAAAAGTTTGAAACCTGAAACTTAAAGTGGAGTTCAAAGCAGACGGAGGATGTGATCTAGTTGCATGAGGAGATTATAAAGGGATTAATGTAGTGAAAACCGGATTAAAGTATGATTAGAAGTAAGTTGAAGTGGATAGCTTCCAATAAGTCATTATACTAAGTTATGCTTTCCTCAAATGAGTGCACATGTATATGGAAGTGTTCAATACATACCAATTTCTGTGATGTTAGAAGGAGGGGGAGGAGGAGGTAGCTAGATAAAATTTTAATTGTGACGGTGACAAAATCCATTGAAGCAGATTTTATTTTAATGAGTAAAGGGGAGAGAGAGAGTGAGTGAGTGAGAAGGAAAAAGATCCTTACCAGAGGCTCTGCGTGAGATTAGACTCAAGTATTGGTGTATGGTGAAGGCCGTGTTGGGATCGATCTCAATCAGGGTTAAGTAGTGTCGGATCAGTGCAATCAGACCAGGGAAGGAATCCTATAATGCAAAAAACGTATCAACACGAAGTGAGAACAAGCTACTAAACAAACATTTTACTCAGTAATCATATCAGCACAACTCTATGAATGAGAAAACTACTAATTACAATGAGAGAAATAAATTGGCCACACTGCTATTTCAGCGCTATTAAGCTGATTCGTCGATCAAGTATGTTGGTTAATGAAGGCTATCGTAAGCCAACAACTATAAGGTTAGCACTTCGCCTAATGATGGAGATGGGGGCGGGGAACTAAGACCTAGCAGGTCAACAAGAGAGAAGACGTCTTACCATGGAAACGGTGGTACACCTTGTGGAATGGCGGTAACCTCTTCTCATCCCTATAGCCTTAAACGCTGCTTAACCCGTGTATGTCTACTCATTATGCCTTTCAATAAATATTAGGAAGATGCGACCTGAATTAATCGAGGACAGAAATTCTTAACGCTTGTGTTAAGAGAAGCGTTCTTGAATCGATCGGCTTAGAAACTCCCCTTCCATTATTACGGCCATTTGTTCCAATTAGCATTGGTATGTCTGAATCAGTGTTGGTAAGCAGATTGCGTATGCTTTTCATTGACTCACATAGCTCAACGTATGATATAATAGAATTCAATCCATTCAAAGAGCGATATACAATGTAAAACAAGGAAAATATCAATAGAAAACGTCTTTCAACTCATTAATCCTTAACGTAAAGTGGTTCTTTTAAACACTTGATCATCTGGTGTAACACAAGGGTATGTAATTATCAGATCGAAATAAGAAAGGAAGAGAGCGGAATTTTTGTAAAATAGACGAACCAATCAAATGACTAAAAATCAACAATAAAACCATGCCGCGCAAATTCAACTTACACTTCCATTGATGATTTCATTGATGGTCATGGTGGTGTAGCTCTCCTCAGGTTGAATTTTATTCTCAGAACAGCCATCACCAGAATCAATACTTTCATCTTCGGACTCAAAAAGACTTCCATTGAAGGTGAGATTTGTGTTCAGTGATTCATTCGGAATTGTCCCCTCGCTGAAGTTCTGGGAGCGGCGAATTCGTCGACAAGCAGCTCTGCAGGCCTTTCTTGTCTTGTCTAGTAAAGGATGAGAAAGTTCCGGACCGAGGGTTTTAGATGAGGTTCGTAGATAAAATGAGTAGGTATGTCCAGTCCTATTGCTAGTAAAACCCACTACGATGTTGCCCATTCTGTTTGACCAAGTTTAAAAGTATCCTCTTTTAGGCATCCATCTACTTATTTTCTATTCAAGGTTCTTCAGTTCACATACTTATGGTGAAGGAGTCAAAGCGGTAATCTAGGAAGGATCAAGTCGGTCTATATTGGAGATTCTCGCATGACAACCTCCGGGATACAAGTCCACCAATCAACATCAATGTCAGGAACGCCTGGATTTCAGGTTAGCGCTAATTCCTCAAATACAATGCGTAAACCCATCATTTTGTAGCCAAGTGCTCGCCTTCCAACAAAATAAATCAAATCTTCCCTTCTCTAGAGGTATAATCAGATTCTAATTTACAGGACATATTCAAAAAGGAAAGAACTGGTCTATTTTATGAGTGCTCAAGTACAAGTAGTATGGCAATGACGGGGTTATTCATTTAGTTTAAATAGAAGTTTGGCCCATCAGTAACTTCTTCCATGCATTTAGAGGGGGGGGGGGGTTGCGAATGACAGATCATAATAAATTACCAAAATCGTGCCTGAATAAGTACAGTCGAAGTTTACTGATGTTAACAATTGTGAAGACTAAACTATAAATTAAAGCATAAACGTCCAATGTTATTAAATGGAAAAAGGGATAATCCTTCAAGAAGACAATCCCCACCTTTCCACAAAAGAGGCAAGAATTCAAGAATTAAATTGAGAGGTGGGGTGAGCGATAGACTTACCTCCATGTGGTGCACCCTGGGCAACGTATACTCATACGGCAAAAAAGTCTATAAACCGACAGTTGACTTCTGATTTCAAACTACCATCACCCCACTGTGCGTCATATTCGACCCCTTTCACAGTACTCATCTCACCTTTACTCTGCCTACAAATTTGGGGTGCGCGATAGACTTACCTCCTCGTGGTGCACCCTGGACAACGTATTTTCTTACGGCAAAAAAGTCTATCAATCGGCATACGTTTTTGACTCTGCCTTTGTGACTGTCAGTCTCTTTTACATCTGTGAATCACTCTTCTGTTCCCCACCCTTCTTTTACATCTGTGAATCGCTCTTCTGTTCCCCACCCCTATTTCTGCTACTTTGATGAACCTTCCTTCTGTGAAGCCCGCTTGTTATTTTGATGTTTCTCCCCACTGTGAAGCCCTGAAGTCAGCTTAAGAGCTAATGGTAGCTATCAAAACGCCTGCCATTTGAGATAAAATAAATCAAGAGGCTCTACCACGTCTTTCATATTCGTCAGACCTCATCCCCTCCGGCTATTATCATTTTACGAGCAAACGATTTCAAAATATGACTAAAATGGAACACGGCTTGAAGGAATGTTTCAACGCGAAAACGATAAGCATTGATTTTGTAAACTCTGGCTTTACAGACATACACGTTTTTACCAATACACGGATAGCCAGCAAATGATTGCTACAAGAAAGAGAGAATTACACCACAAATGTGGAGAATAATCAACACACACGAGGACGAGATGTCCAAAAGTTCGATTAATTGGTGCTGCAAAAAAAACATTCAAGAAGAGGAATCTATATGGAATAACATATATATATATATATATATATAATAAAATTATCTTTCGGTGCCTAAAGGATAGGACTTTATGTGGTGGGAAACTTCAAAGAAGTGTTTTAAATTGGCAACAATAATTGAACCTTAGAGAATGAAAGTTCAACGCCATAATACTCTTTCTTTTAAAACAGTACTCACAATGAAACTTCAAAATTGTGTCACACCGACAACCTTTGATAGTATCAGCTGCCAAGGAGATATATTTATTGTTCTAATTAGTTACACATGTCTACGTCTATTTCACATAGACAATGAAAGCACATGAGGGTATTAAAGTGAGACATTAGCAATTTCACAGGTGTCACCAACTTACAACACAAATCAATGCCCCCCCCACCCCCCCCCCCCCCCCACCACCCACCACTCACCAAAAAAATCAAATAAGCCCATAAGTTAAAGAAAAAGCAAAAACCGGAATAAAGAATGTTTAACACGTCAGAAAACTATGTATTTATTTATGCCATGATTTCAACTCACAACTCAAAATTATGATGCTTCAGTGCATAGCATTTCTTTGATGTGTCCGTACATGAGCATCGATAATAAATAAATAAATCATCGATTCACCACAATGCTTTCTTGAAAGTTCCTCCCCAAGGTCGCCATTATATGATAATGCATGTGCTTATCGATCAGATTTACCTGCCTAAACCCAATTCAGTACATTTGACACCTACCCAATATTCAGACATATTTAAGCCGAAGAAAATTGGCTCAGTACATGTTGTAGGTTAAGATTTCCCTACATATTTACCAGTTAGATGAATATACATATAGGTTGTACACCCAAAAATTTCGAACCTTGTTATCTGTTTTCACATACAAGCACGTCAAACTGTGCAAACAGTACACATCAACGGCGTAACCACCATTATTGATTCGTAAGGGCATATTTCGTCTAAAGAAAAACACGTTCAGGACACTTGATTTGAAAGTCTCTGTAAATAAGCTTCAAAAACTGCAGGTTCTTCAAGTGCTTGAGATGAAACCTGGAAAATAAAGGTTTCGTCGTGGAACCAGCACATATTTATTGGGTATAAAGGAAAGCAAACCAGGCAAATGTGAAAAAATGCGCAAAAATCGAGCATAAATTAGTTATCAACGGTATTTGTGTTGCCAGTCCTTTCCGAGACAAGCAAATTGAAAATTTTTTTAAAACACTGGACTTTTATATAGGAACGTTTGTAATGAACACCTCAAATGAAAAACTAGTAAAACTACCCAACCTCTTGTTAGCAAAATGCATCACTAGATGAGCACCAATAAGAAATTATTTCATGACCTCGGACTTAGCAGAAGTTCACGTCAATCACTGTGCTACCAACACACGTAGGTTAAGTACTAACTACTCACCAAGGAAAATGAGATCACCTCGTCTAAAGTGGAACTTCTCCCGGTTAACAGCATCCCGTTTGACTGCATTTTCCATATTTTCCTCCACTTTTGAAATTGGTATAAGGAAGTCCAATTTCAAAGAGAGAATCGTACGAGAAAGAAGAACAATAAACGTCGCGAATGCGGCATTTTCAAAATCAGTCAATTGAACCTCCATAGGTCTAAACTCAACCCGCCAACCAATATTTGAATTGGGTGGAGGGGGTTTGAATCGCATTGATTGCCAATTGGTAGATTGAATGTTCTAGAGATAAAATTGATCAATTATAAACTTGAAACCCACATACTTCAAAGTGATCAGTATCATTTTCGTCTTGGATTTCGAGTCTTTCTGCATAGACAGCTATAGGATCACGAATGAAAAGATGAGCCATGTGTTTGGCAAGAATCTTATCAATACCTGGAGGAAACGTGAACAAAATGAAGTCAAGTTACCAGCCGCCTGAAGTTCTTCGTAAATTTCCGCGTCATAAGGTATGCTTGTATCATTGTAAGCATCACCCTCTTGAGAAATGTAGGCCGACACAGAACCGTAACGAGATTTTGGGATGCGGAAACGGTCATTTACCAATGGCTGGAGGAAAAGAAGACAGATAGATTGATGTTACCATTTCCTCTTATAAATTTATCAGATTAGGCATACATATTCGCAGTTAGACTGAACAAAAAGCGAATATTATGAATAAAAAAGCGGACAACTGGTTAGGAACGAACTTCTAATTCTTCCTCAGAAATGCATAAACTTTACAGTTGGTATATGCATTACTTAATGAATGCTCAAAGCAACAAAGCCCACCTCCCATTGGCGTATTTATATGAAAATGCGACAAATAAAACTTAAACTTAGGAGAAATGCAAGCTAAAATGACATGTCAAAGGCAAGATTCACCATTAGATAATCACAATAATAATAATAATAAATAGAATGAGAGATTGCAAGTAAACAAAGCAGAATTTGGGAAAGAAATCCAAAATGACCAGAAATGTTTCATTTGTTCAGATCCATTCTTTTTCTAAGGAAAAAAGAAAAGCTCATGGGTATACTCAACTGCTAATTAACCATTGAGATAACAGGATGCTTAAGGCTTAATATTACAGAGACATATATGGCTTCGAAATCATTCACACAATGAGAGAACGAGATGAGGCCCAAATAATTTAAACAAGATTACCCTAAGACCCCGTTCTTCTTCAGTTCTATCGTCAACAGAGGCAGATATAATACTCCATCGACAGTCGGTATCCAAAAGGTATCCCCTAATAGCTGGCGAAGCCGCGCTCAAAGCCATCATCATAGGGCAAATCGTGGTTAACTGATCGTAAAGCATCCGAGCCTCAGAAATACAACAACCCTAGAAAACAGGAACAATTAGCAAGAATAAAAGATAGTCCATTTAAGAATCTGTATGAGTAAAACTTTACCTGAAATGTAACCTGAAGACAGCAGCAACCCATACCAAATCCCATGGCATCCAAATAGACATGATCAGGCAAAGCGGCCGTTGCACCCTCGTTGTCAGCTGGATCAAGATAGTTAGAGAAATCTTCGACGAAAGGTTTTGGAGTGTTATTATCACGAAAAACTAAAAAACAAAAAATATTAAAATTAAAATTGGATAAGAGAGATCGACATTAAAACAAACCAAAATTACTTGGCACATTGATAGCAACTTTTGAACCTCTTCGCTCCCTGATGTTTCGAGTAAGGACTCTTAATTCGAAAAATTAAATAATATGTAGAAAGTATATAAAATATGTAAAGAATACTACATTGCAAAGTACCTAAATCTTGGAAGAGAGCCATTAATAGCCTCCTCTGGATAAAAGAGGCTATGAGAAGCACCTTCAAGTGGAGTCGGTTTGATTGGTGGGAAAGTGAACTCAGGACAACCAAGTCTGCGCAGATGCAGGAATTAATAAATTAAAAACACTACAAACCTTGGAAACGTTGATAAGCAAATGATGTGGCAATTATCTGGAAGACGCTTTTGAACCTGCTCACGGCGTTTTTGCATATTAAATTCAACCGTATTCATGTATTCGGGCAGATGCCCAAAGGGTCTACCCGGTGTACCCTCAATCATATAATCGGCATATTCCGGTCCCCAAAGCACATCGATTGGTGTTCCACTAAAAAATCATTTTATGTTTAAAATCATACTAGTTATACATGTTACAAGAGTAAAGCATACGGTGGTAATTTGTTTTCGTCCCATTGCATATAGGGAACCAGCTCAGAGGCAATAAGGAGTAATTTGGCATTCTTTGTTTTGGGATCAACATGAATTAATGTGTATTCTATTTCATCTCCGAAATAAAGAGCAGCACCAGAAGCTTTCGCGAGTTTGTGGTATTGGCGAATGAATTGTCTTATTCCTTCACGACGGACAGTATCTGCGTGTTTTTTAGTTTCTTTCCATGAGAGGGCTTCACCGGATGTCATCAAGACCATCTTATTAGTGATAAACAATGTTGACCGTAAAGAAAGATGCTTGTCGATTCCAATAAACACATTGAAGGACATTGACATTTTTATAAAAGTATAACTGGTTAATATAGAGATAATCTTCAATTATTTTTATTTTAGCATAAATATAATGCGGAAAATAAGAGATAAATAAAGAATAGCCAAAATTCCGTGTAAGCACAGTTAATACTAGTGCAAAGAAATATATTGTAGGTCCGATATATTAAGAAAACGTGATGAATGACCAAAGGTTCCTATTAAAGTTTTAATTATCGAATGATAAATTTCTTCAATCAAATATTCGCATGAATATCCTTTATTATATTAATTGTCCGTGAAGCTCATAGCGATTTATAACAAATCTGTTGAGAAAACATCATTAAGTGTTTTAGGATACTTTGCCAGTAAGAAAGAAATAATTAATGACATAAGAGATAAATGATCATAATTTACAAAATATAGAAAACCAAATCCATTGCATTGATATAAATAAAGGTATTTTATCTAAGAAAGTTTCTCCTATACAACAATCGAAAATATGGATTATCGAGTACATTAATGCTATTCTGCTCATTTTTCTTAGTTAATTCAAGTGGTAAGCAATAACAATTTTAGTAAATACTTATTACCAATCGGTATTTATCGATTCGTTGTTTCTTTATTCTTAAAAATAAGTTAAGTTACCTATCTCATTTGACATGAATGCCTCGAAACAAAGAATAAAAACGAATATAGTTTTAAGATTTAGATGACTTGAAGTCTTTAAATGCGCTCTATCTGTATAATATCATGCCTTAAATTAAAATTACATAGAAGCACTTGAAACAATATTATTCTTTTCTGCACGAATATAAATATTCCGTTTAAAACGCTATTTTATCTGCAATGATATATATAAAATATAGTCTTATTAGAGTAAACTAATAGAAGTTCTAAGAATGTAAAAAAATACCAGATTAAATACCATGTTTTAATTTCCATTGAAATTCATAGAACGGTTAGATTCAAAATTAAAAACAAAAATTTTTGTAAAAACTTAAAAAACCTACAATTGAAAAGACAAAATATTTTTGTTAACCTGCATACATAAATCTTTTAAATAATTCTATGCTTTTATCACCGACGCAAGCTTACATTGGTTTATCGTGCGCATTTTATCTATTATCGAAATGTCAACGGAAGTTGAAAGTGGAGATATTACTCCTTCCAAGAAACCAAAAGGTTTGTTTCCCATGTTTTTTTCAAATTCTGTTTAGAGTCTAAATTTTATCAGCAAAAACTTTGGGCATGGCAGCCTATCTTGACTGCAAGTAATATTTGTCCTTATTTCTACGTCGTTGCCATTTTATTCGTGCCTTTGGGAGCCTTCTTTTTGGTCACATCAAATGCGGTAAATCAAATATTTCTTTTTTAATTTTGTAGGTTATTGAGAAATCCATTCCTTATACCCATTGTGTGGACCAGAATAACAGAACCTGCGCCGAAGTAATCAAAAGTTCACCGAACACTCCGTGCAACTGTATTCTCACCTTAAACTTGGCTGAAAACGTTCCAGTATGTGTTATTTTTTGTTATTTATATCGTCTTTAACGCTTTCAAATCTCCAATTTTCCGATAGGGTCCTTTATATGTATTTTATGGTTTGACCAATTTCTTCCAAAACCATCGTCGTTACGTTATGTCGCGTGATGATGAACAGCTTAATGGAAAATTGATAACATCTCCCTCCGGAGATTGTGCTCCATACCGCTACTCTAAGGTGGATGGAGTAGAAAAAATAATCGCTCCTTGTGGAGCAATAGCCAATAGTATCTTTAACGGTATGCTTTTCTTTCTCTTTTAACTGCCCAATAGCCCAGTTAGGATCATTGCTTTTTTTCGCACCCACTTTACAGATACTTTCGACATGGTCTATGTGGAGGATCATGAAGGTAATGCAAAACATGAAACAGTGAAATTTAATTTCGATAACATTGCTTGGAAGTCCGATCGGGATGTGAAATTTGGGAAACCTCCTACCTGGGCAAATACAACAAAACCAATTAATTGGGCTAAACCCATTCAAGAAATAAACGCAAATGCATACTCAGGCTACTCTCAACTTCTTGTATGGATGCGCACAGCCGCTCTTCCAAATTTCCGGAAGAGCTATGCCGATATTGTTCACGAGGGTGTGTTCGCAAAAGGTCTGCCTGCTGGTCAATATAGGATTACAGTTAAATACTGTAATGACTGTTCCGTTTGTTTCCTATTTATGTGTTGCTTGAATGATTGTATATTTCCCTTATTTCTTGTAGTCTATCCTGTAACTCAGTTCAGTGGAACAAAGCGTTTCATTATCTCTCAAGCTAGTTGGTTGGGTGGACAAAATCCTTCGTTGGGTATCGCGTACATTGTAGTTGGTTGCATACACGCAGCTCTTGCTGTTGTCTTTACTGTTATTCACTTCCATTTGCGCAGAAAGTGAGTGATTTCCCTTTAATCTATCCCCATTTATCTAATGTCTAATTTCCATTTTTTGTAGGAGACGAGGAAGGTTCTAGTGCTTTAAAATTTTTTCCCCACATTTTTTTGGGCTGTGGAACGCTTAGTTTGCCTCACTTCCGTTACTTTGTGACAGTTTCCCTGTTATGCTCTCCTTTCTCTCATTAATTGTGTACAGAGTCCTTCTCCTTTCCTCATGCTAATGGTACATTTTGCTGTCACCATAATATTTGCTATTGGTAATATTATTATTTTCGGACTATCGACGCTTCATTGATTTCAAATGGTTTCTTTGCCAAGAGTTTTATTTTGCAGGAACAGTCATGTTCTTTTTTCTCAATCGTGTGATAGATGAACAAGAGACTAGAGCGTCACGTGACTAGATAGAGTTGTTAAAGTTCATGTAAATATGACCTGCATCCGCGGATTTGGCTAAGGTAGGAGCCAAGATAATTTTTAATCGAAAGTTCAACGTAAACCTTCATTACCCGATAGTTTTAAATGTGAAGGCGTCAAGTCTGAGATCCTTAAATATCTATTAACTGTGAAGAATTGAGTCCCTTGAAGATAGGCCAGCGGTGTTTGAGGGTACGCAAGTTTGCTTCATTTCTAAATTGGCTTGATATTGGGATCCCGATAGGTAATCCATCAATATCCAGAAAGTGCGGACGACACTTTCTGTACGCAGGTGGAAATCGAATTCAGATGGTCGATACGTTTGACAATGTGGTGAATAGATCAGTTGAGCAAAAATGAAGATATAGCTAGAAAACTATACAAGACACGTTTTTAATAATAAGACAAGTGACAATTAAAGAAAATCCGTCTTAACATTTGGGGCATTGTAATGCCACTTTTGAGTGTCTTTCTACGTAAGTATAAAGGAGAGATAATGTAGAATCACAATTTCGCTTTAATGATCTGCTAAAGCCACTTCCAAAACTAAAGATTTGCCAAGATTCTATAGCATAGAGAACAAGAACAAAAAAATTGCACCTAGAAAACTGTGAATTGATGTACAGATTAACTAAAGATGTGCAGAGTTGATTGTCTAGTGTTCACTGTTAATTAGGTGAATAGACAATATTCATTTATATCAAATGGCAGGCTTTATGATAGCTATCATTAGCCTTTTAGTTGACTTCAGGCTTCACAGATGGAGAGGAACATCAGAGTGACAAAAGGTCGAGAGGGGGGGGGGGAGGTGAACAGAAGAGGGTTTTAAAGATGTAAAAGAGACAGACACAAATGCAGAGAAAAGGTAAGATCAGCATTGTGGAAGTGGTCGAATATGACTTACAGTGGGGTCATGATAGCTTGTACTCAGAAATCAACTGCCGGTTTATAGACTTTTTGTCGCATGAGTATACGTTGCCCAAGGTGCACCACGGGGAGGTAAGTCTATCGCACACCCCGAATATACAATATAAAATTCAAACATGGCAATGGAACAGACGAGTCAATATGTACATATATAATAAAGCCGTATAGACAGCACAGGCTATTTCCCAACAAATAATGGATGTCATGATAGCGGACTTCTTTTACACTGTTGCATACCAAGACGACGTAAGCATACTTGACTTATCGCACCAAGAACTTTAGAAATATATCATCGAACTTCGACACAATAGTTCTTTATTGTTCCTGTTTTTTTCACAAGTCAAATTGTAAGGTCAAACCTTGTGTTTAGTGCATAGGCAGAATATGCCAAGTGCTACAGCACTCAAATAAGGTACTGGAACCTCATGATACCATCACAAATTGGATTCGCGTAAAACATACCCTCATCATTGTCATCAAAAGTGCTACAAATCTCGAGACAAAGAGATATTGAAGAGGTTTTTTTGCTTATGATCTCATTGCACATAGGGTGTGCGATAGGCTTACCTCCACGTGATGCATCCTGGGCATACTCATACATCAAAAAGCCTATTAATCGGCAGTTGACTTCTGACATCAAACTACCATCACCCCACTGTACCACCCGCAGTACTCACCTCACCTTTTATATACCTTTTCTACCTTCGTCTTTGAAACACTCTTCTGTTTCTCCCCCCTCTCGACTTTATTTCACTGTGATGTTCCTTCCCCTCTGTGAAGCCTGAAGTCAACTAAAGGGCTAATGATAACCATCAAAACGTCTGCCATTTGATATAAAAAAACCCATTGCACATATTTATTGAGTCTGAATTTTAAGAACTTTGAGAGCTAAAAGTTTGCTTCCACTCCACCGGGATCTTTCAGGTATTCTCACGATTTTATTTGTATCCAAAAATTGTTCAAAAAATTCGAGCAGATTCAATTGTCAGAGAATAAGGATTTACAGGCAAGAATTTAAAACCAATCTTGCATAAAAAACACAAACATTTGCGGTTAAATCAACATGTGGACTTCAAATAAATTTAATTAGGAAATGTACCCATTGATGGCCTCAATTAATGTAGACCAAGATATAATTTAGTGGAATTTTCGTCACAGTGATTGAGACAGTTGCCTTCAAAGGAGCGACGTTTTCAAAGTGTTTCACTGCGCACCACAAGGTAATGTGGTTTTGAATTCGTAAATAAGGACTTACACCTCTTTAACACTATCATTTATTTATATCAAATGGCAGGCGTTTTGATAGTTGTCATTAGCCCTTTAGTTGACTTCAGGCTTCACAGAGGAGGAGGAGAAACATCAAAGTGACAAAAGGTCGAGAGGGGGGGGGCAGAAGTGTTTCAAAGATGAAAAAGAGACAGACACAAAGGTAGAAAAAATGCGAGGTGAGTACTGTGGAAGTAGTCGAATATGACATACAGTGGGGGTGATGGTAGTTTGAAGTCAGAAGTCAACTGCCCATTGATAGACTTTTTTGTCGTATGAGTAAACGTTGCCCAGGGTGCACCACGTGGAGGTAAGTCTATCGCACACCCCTAAACACTATCATAAAATGATGATGATAGTGGTTGGAAAGTCCATTACCTCAACTTACCCCATTCCAGATGTTTGTCATTTATCCTGCCATCAGACAACTTAGGATTGGATCTTGATAGTGTGTTCTTGCGGATCTGAAGGAAGTGAGGTCTCCATTCTCTAAAATTCAGCCCAATATCCCCCAGTTACACTGATAAATAGTCTCCAAGGGAAAGTAATTTCTCACGTACTTCGAAGAAAGTGGTCAAAACGATTCATAACTCAATCCCCAGGAGATGTTAATAAGCTAAGAACAGTACCCTCCTTCCCACCTATTTGCTAGCTGCATTACTTAAAGCTCAGCATCTTTACTTACAAGTCGATTATGAGAAATATTCACTGATGCTCTTTCAGTGTTGTGGATGATCAAACACAATGATTGATTGTAGTCAAAAAGGGCAGTGAGTGAACTCGAATTTCTCCAGAATATATTCCTATACCAAAGTTTTGTGTTGTTAACGCTCATCTTTCAAAAACTTGGAAAGTTTTTTTCACTTGTTTTTAAAATGTGTAAGGTTCTTTAAGCCTCACGCACATTTTTAATAGAATTGATTGCGTAATATCTGCGGTGATTGCCAAATTAAGGACCTCATTGTAAACATTATCCAAAAACTCTTGTCGGTAAAATAGGCACAGCAACTGAGGCGGTGGAAGCATCCATGGTGTTAAATCGTTCGACCGACAAAGCACCGTGAAAGCCGGAGCTGCGATATTGATTATTTATTTTAAATCAAATGCCAGGCGTTTTGATGGTCATCATTAGCCCTTTAGTTGACTTTAGGCTTCACAGAGGGGAAGGAACATCACAGTGAAAAAAGTCGAGAGGGGGGGGGGGGAAGAAGGGCGTTTCAAAGACGAAGGTAGAAAAAAGTTGAGGCGAGTACTGAGGAGGTAGTCAAATACGACATACAATGGGGTGATGGTAGTTTGAAGTCAGAAGTCAACTGCCAGTTAATAGACTTTTTTGTCGCATGAGAATACGTTGCCCAGTGTGCACCACGTGGAGGTGTCTATCGCACACCCTGGCAAAGTTCCCAGGTATAAAAGTGCCCCCGAAATTAGCCTTGCAAACTCAACAGTATTGAAAGTAAGAGGGTGTTTTGAGTGGATAGCTCATATTACCCTTCATGACCCGCTGACACAAGGCTCAATCATTGAAATATAGGATGTCCCAAAAAATATTTACACACTTAAATTAATTATAAACATAGTGTTTATTATTAATTCAAATATGTAAAAAAAATATTTGCAATTACCATTTTATTGTTTTTTTTCAAGGTTTGTCCATGCTCTTAATGACGATAATCCGCACCGGGTAGTACGGTTTTGCAAGTGATACTTAGAAAAACGTGTGTTGTAAAAGCGGATTTTTCAAGAAAGAGTGTGAGGTGACAAGGCCACATTCAAGTTGATTGTTTAAATTAACCGCCCTATATGTGCTTATTGAGGACCTGAGAAACCACACCGTCATGCCAATTTTCCTGAAATTACAGTGTGGTGCGGTTTATCATCATTAACTGGACTATTCTTTTTTGGCGCTGCTCTAACCGGTCCCATTTACTTGAACTTACTGCATCAGTCTGTTATGCCAGGCATTAGAGAAGACTTTGAAGATGAAGGGTTTTATTCTCAGCAAGGTGGGGGCACCCTCACATTACCATCGCGATGTTAGGCCTTTCCTTGATGAGGTCTTGCCAAACAGGTGGACTGAAGGAAGGGGTTTTGTTGAACATCCTCCCCCGTTCACCAGACCCCACACCACTAGATTTTTTCTTAAAGGAATAATTAAAAGACAAAGTGGATGCTTCGAAACCTGCAACAGTCATTGAATTAGAAAAGCCCATTGAGCAAGAATGCGTCCAAATCCCAAGGGAATTATTTCATGATGCACCCGATTACACTGCTTGGTGTTGTCAGCAATGTCTGGATCAAAATGGGTGTCAGTTTGAGAACAAACTGTGAAAAAGAATAAAATTATACTTATAAAATTTTTAACGCCTTTGAAATAATAAAGTTCTAATTGAACCCCACGTTTACAATTATTTCCAACGTGTTTGCATAATCGTTGGCACATAATGAGTTTGCCAATGTGAAATTAGTGTATGAATAATAACGAAATAGTTAGCCTCGACAAAATTAATATTTTAACCTATCCTTCCCCTACATTATTTATTGATATATAGTGATTTATCCTAAATTTGTGTTTGGGGACAAATATGACCAGGTCATGTTTTCCCTCCTCCAAGCTGAGATACCAGCTTGTAGGTCGTAAAAGATCAATTCTTCCTATGAGTAGAGCTCAAATTACTTTGCAGACTCAAGTCCGACCCGCCTTTCATCTCACATAAGGCTACTTTCTCCTGCTTGATGCTTTCAAACGCTTTTGAATCGCTGTGAACACCAAAAAAAGTCTCAATTGAGATTACCAGATAATTCAGGGGGGGATAATTAAAAGGACCATAAAAGACGCCATCTCCGGGAAAGAATGAATTCGAATTTCTTCATACCTCCATATACTGCCCAAACTTTTAGTCCAGGGATTAGTGGACTGTGGCGACAATGCAAATGACTTAGGTTTTACCCCCCCCCCTCAAACGATCCCCCCCCCCTCCCCGAACCATAAAGAGACAACTGCAAAAAGTAGAATGGAACTGACATTTATTCATATCCATAATAAAGACTTCGCAATTACAATAAACCACGCCAACCTGTCCAGAGTAGACATATTTACATAAAACTATGAAATAAGATGTTTGGAAACAGCCAAACCAGTAGCACTATAAATCCAGATTTCTCATTTGAAAATCCTCATCAGGATAGAGTTGGGCCGCAATCGTCCGACCAGCAAAGAATCGGCCATTGAGTGCATGGACAGCATTCACAGCTGCGGCATGACTATCAAAGTG
>UZAE01012342.1:0-45505 GCA_900617975.1 Rodentolepis nana
TGTGGGGGATAAAGTACAAACGCTCTAAGGATTCACTAAGCTAAGCTACTCACGCCTTAAATTAACGCATAGAGTTCATTGCAACATGCCCTAATTCAAATATTATGACAATTCCTTGGCAACGTATACTCATACGGCAAAAAAGTCTATAAACCGGCAGTTGACTTCTGACTTCAAACTATCATGACCCCACTGTATTTCATATTCGACTCCTTTTGCAGTACTCACCTTACCTACTCTCTACCTTTGTGTCTGTCTCTTTTACATCTTTGAAATACTCTTCTGTCCCCCCCCCCTCTCGACTTTTTTTCACTTTGATGTCCCTTTTCCTCTGTAAAGCCGGAAGTCGACTAAAGGGCTAATGATAATTTATCAAAATGCCTGCCATCTGATGTAAATATAAATAAATATTATGATAATTTTTATCTCAGTTGAGGTTGAATGGGAAATTTGCAGAACTTATAAACTAGTTGGGAGCTTTTCTCCTTAATAAATTTTATTTAACGTGTCAATAATAATTAATAAGATTCATGAAGATGAAGAATCATACGAATTTAGTCATGCCATGTTCGCAGAATTCTGAGGTCATGGTTTTTTTCAGGAAAATAATATCCGGGAAATAGATTTAAATGTAAAGAACAATGAGATATGGATTGCTGACATATGAGTAAACTGATTCCTTTGAATACACGTGACTGATTTCTTGCTACCTAGTTCCAATACGATACCGAAATCGAATATTTCTCGAAGGATAATAAATAGACTTAATACTACTTAAAGAGCAGTTACTATGAAATGTCTCAATTATTGATGAAACATTCATATTGAAGGTAAAAACAGATAATTCGAAGCAAATAAGGGTAAGAGTGTGTGGGTATAAAAGCAAATTAGATGGAAAGAGAAAAATTAAATGGAAAATTTTCCCACCAACAATTTAATTTAATTTCTGTTAGCAGGAATTGCAATAGTATTAAAACTGGAATCAACTTTGACCACAAACACACACTTTGACAACTGGCTTTAAATTCTAGTACAAAAACCAATTTGAGAGGAGAATGAGTGGACCTGCGGTAGGAGGGGAAGGAGTGAGGAGAATAGTTTGACGTGAAAGGAATCAAGAGGAAAGTAGAATGGATCAAACATTCGGAGATTCAATGAGTAAATATGGCGTGAAGTTAGCATCTTAGAATTCCAAGTTTTAGTAATTGGGAAGGATGGGGTTTTCCACATTCTCATAATACGAACAGTTAATTGTGTAATGCTCAAATTAGGCTCATAGGTGAGATCATGTTCACAGTGGTCAGAGTTAATACATCCTTTTGCATTCTAGAACCGGTTGATGAGACCGACAGAGAAATACTCAACAGAGATCAATTTAATTCACTCAAGATAAAGTCAAATTAATCGATAAATAATAACTTCTAAACAAGTGCTTTTTGAGTTTACTCGAAATAAGTGTAAGCAGGAAGCGTAATACTGAGAAAGTAAACTATTCACTAATATAGTGAAATGCCTGTCAACAAATGGTAGAAACAAATGAAAGATTGATTTCACTGATAGACAAGTTGGGAAGAATATCGAGACACTTTTCTTACATGCCCCAAATCCAATGGCTTGTGCAAGATGGACATAAAAGTCCTCAAGTGAGAAATTAAAAATGGAAAGAGGCATATTTAAGCTTGCGTTGTACTCACCAGTAGTTGAATTTAAAGCAAATTCGGGTTTGTCTGTTTCCAGAAGACGGTATTTCACAACAGCATTGTCGCCTTCATCCAGCGAAATAGCCGTGAGTTTCATGATCAGAGTACCGACGGAACTAGCTTCGGAAATTTCAGCAGTAGGCCTTGGTTCCACGAACTGTGGTGGACTATCGTTTACATCCACCAGTTGTATTTCAACACTAGCGGTAGCTGAATGAACTGGACCACTTAAACCACTCCCTTTTGCTGCGCCATCTGTTACAAGAACCACAAATCGATGAAGTGCCAAGGTCTCTCGATCCAGAGGTTGAACAACTCGGAGAAGTCCTGAATGCCTTTCCACTGAGAAACTGGCGTTTCGTGGAGATAAAATGCTGTACTCCAAACCGTTTGTGTCCACTAAAATAGAGTCAACCAATTAGACCTAGGGTAGAACGTCAGCACGCGTAAAATTATTTATTCATTTCCTTTTAGCCATGAACATTTTATATACATCCAAAATTGTAATGAAAGCAGGTTGTGATTTTATATTGAGATAAGCATATTAGTTATGAAAGAATACTTAAGAAATTATCATTGCATAATTCTAATATAGTCTCGGTGAGTTTATTGGTCAATAAAATGCGAATAAATTGGGATAAAACCAACGAGCTCACATGAAAGACTTAATCGTCAACTCAGAATTTGAATGAATAATATTGAGATAGTTGGAAATATGGAAAGAAATAGCCCGTAATCTAACTTCTCCAAAACAAGGGTGTGTGATAGACTTACCTCCACATGGTGCACCCTGGGCAACGTTTTCTCATACGGCAAAAAAGTCTATTGACTGGCAGTTGACTTCTCACTTCAAACTACCATGTATATCATATTCCACCACTTCAATAGCACTTACCTTACCTTGTTCTCTGCTTTTAGGTCTGTCTCTTTTACATCTGTGAATCACTCTTCTTTCTCCCCTCTCGAATTTTTCACATTTTGATATTCCTCTCCTGTGAAGTCCGAAGTCAGCCAAATTGCTAATGATATTTTATCAAAGCGCTTACCGTTTGAAATAAAACTTCTCAAAAACAATAATTTTTGAATTGATATAAGCTTTTATTGTCCTGACGATTTAAAGACCATATAAGGTCATGTAGACATCAATTTGAAGTGAAGGAAATTGTCCAATCGAATGGTGATGTAATATTAATTAATTAGCCGATAGCATCATAAAATTAAAGATTACTAATAACAAGTTGAGATACAGTCGATTTTACATGGGTACATCAGTGCCTGAGAAAAACTGTTATATACATTCCTTTAATCACCAACTAATGTTAACTCCCCCCCCCCCAAAAAAATAAGTAAATTACCTAATTATTCTTTTACCAAAGCAATTAAATAGTTGAAAGAATAGCTCGTTCCCACAAACCATCTCGTTATTGAGGACTGAGTTACTTCCATTCAATGATTACATTAAACAGAAGACAGAAACTACAAATTTCAGCAATGAAGCAGTGTCGAAAGACTTTTAATTTACGAATTGAACAAACTTGACTTATTATATTCGTGTGGTTTCTTATAGCTATTAATCATCACAAATATAGTAAATGTACCTAAATCAGCGTCAGTAGCATGAACTTTGCCTACTAGACTCCCAACCAATGCATTTTCGGGAACGGAAGAGAGTTTAATAGGTTCATCAAAGATTGGAGCATTGTCATTAAAATCCAGAACTTGAACTTTGAGATCGTAGTGACAAGCATGATTAGCGCTGTCTTTAGCCTCAACGCGGAAGGAATACTCCTTCTTCAATTCATAGTCCAACTGCCAGGTTAGAAATACCTCTCCTGTTTTCGGATCAACTTCAAAATCATTTGCGTCATTTTCGGCATTCAATAGACTGTAGGAAATTTCTGAATGAACCTCCAGGATGTCAGCATCCGTTGCATTGAGATAGAAAAGACTTGTACCATTTTTAGAAGACTCTAGTACTTCTGTTTCACGATTAGGCTGTAAAAATACAAAAGAGAAGAGTAAAGTATCTATAAAATATACCGGAGGACATGCATTCGAATAAAACCTACAATATGACAAATGGGTGAGTTGTCATTTACGTCATCCACTCGAATTCTTAAAATGAATGGACGAATGCTTTCATGCAATCCATCGAATGCTTTCACTTTCAACTCATAATACTGTTGCGACTCAGCATCCAGCCTTTTGCGAACGTAGACTTTGCCATCAGATGAAACAAAGAACTCTTGAAGTGGCCCTCCGACTTGGTAAAATTTCATAAGAGCTGGATTTGAACTGACGTCTTTATCCACAGCCGAAAATTGAAAGATAGGAGAGGATGGAAGCGAGTTTTCAGTTACTCGAATCTCCATTGAAGGTGAATCGATATTGACAATTTTCGTCAGGTTCCATTCAGGAGCATTGTCGTTCAAATCATGAACCTCAATCGTCAAATAGGACACTGCTGTATGATGAGCTGCATCTTTAACGCTAACCTACAAGCAATTGTTTTTGCGTAAAAGATTAGGAAACATGAATAGCCATTGATAGTCTTTTTAAGAATACTTACTTGAAGCTCGAATGATTCTGTAGCCTCTCTATCGACAAGTCCCGTCACGGTTATCCAGCCATCAGAATCAATAGAGAAAGGCAATAAGGAAAGGTCTGAAACGATGCCGGGTTTTTGTCGGATAGAGTACGAGAGAAGACCTTCATCGACAGCATCGCAATCTTTGGCTTGCAACCTGTATATCCGACGACCGAAAGGTAAATTTTCTGGTATACTGATTCGCGCTCTGCAAGAAAACCTTAACGTTACTTATATAAAATAAGTAGAAATGATTTGAAATGAACAATATGCATACTTTGAATCAGACTGGAAAACGGGAGTACAATCATTTACGTCCTCAACCTTAATCGTGACATGAGCAACTTCCACCAAGGGAACAGCAAGACTATTTTCTGATACTGAAGGAATACGATATCGTACGATAAGTTCATGAGATGATTGAGATTCGTAGTCGAGGTCTTTTTTTGCGAAGATAGACCCTGATTTGGGATCTATTTTGAAAAAATTCATAGAAGACGCGGAACCAACGAGAGACCACACACCCGCTTGCTTGTGATCAGGGACAGATTTGATTTGACATCCGGCAACAGGTTCATTCAAACTGTGGCCAAGCTAAAAATAAACCATAATGGACTCAAACATTAAAATTCCAAAAAACTACAAGATTTTCCATCAGTTAATTATGCTTGAATTTCCAATAAATCACATTTGCTGAGAAGACAAAGAATAAACCTTCTAGAAATATCAAAATCATCGTGCTCAAAAGCAAGCGAATTCGATCAATGTAGCTTTCTTTTTTTGTAATAAATATGCCTTAAATTTGCTATAGTTTTAGGCAAAAAAATCACATTAGTCATAAAGATTGAATTGGGAATCTTAAAATCATTCTTGACGCAAGCGAATCTGTACAGATTTCCATTAAAAATAATTCATAACTTTTAATGAAATTAAATGACATCCTATGACCTGAAAGTAGAGTCATTAACGTGGTCAAACATATTTAGTTAGCAAATTACATAGGCAAAAATTGCAATTATAGCAAGAAGCCATCATTTCAACTTGTCCCAATAAAGTGGCTAGAATCACCCTCTCAAATATCAACTTTCTACTCAATATTTGCAAGTAGAGTATTACCTCAGGAAGAGGAACGGCATTGCAAACGATTTTGATATTCAAGGGTAGATCGTTTGCAGTAAGATGAATGGACACATCAACGGGTACTGAACAGAGCGATCGATCTTCAATGGGTTGATCGCATGCCTCCACTAAGAAACCATATTCCTGGGTAGAGGGCTGGAGAGGGTGGGTCAAAAGCACTTCCCCACTTTGAGCATCAATGGTGAATGGAAGAACATCAGAGTTGGAAATATGGGATGAAGTAGGAAGAAGCCGATAAATGATATTTGCATTGGACCCACTGTCTTTATCATGAGCTTTAATTCTTAGTGGAAGACGTAGCCCACCCGGCTGAATTCTACTGGCTGATGCGAAGGTCACCCATGTGTCATCTGTGTACTCGCTAGGAGGCAGAGTAATCTAAGTGAAAGGGAACACATCAAAGAATAAGATGTTAACTTGGTAGTAAAAAATAAGTTCAAAGCAAAATGGGGTTCCATTTAGGGACTGCCAATCAGACTGCGATATGTGGATCAGGTGGGTCATAAAGCATAAACCCCGTTTCTACCTCTTTATCAATTAAATAATTTATTAAGAAACATCAAAATACGATATCTAAATAACACCGTGAATTGTTTAGACATATATACTAATGTTAAATTTATATCGATACAACTTATTCAATGAGGGCAAGCATACGCGAATTTCCAGCCCCCCTTCACCAGAGCTTCGAATATTAAAAGCAACGATAAGGTTCGGACAAGTAATTTAGCAGAAGGATGGTAAAAAAAGAAAATGGGAAGGAGAAAAGATAACAAAGAGCTTTCAAAGTAAAAATATTTCTTTTTTTGGACAAAAAGCAAAATCAAGAGAGTGATCTCAATAGAAGGATTTTTTGGGGAGGTTTTTTTCTTCCAACCATTTTGTGATTTCATTATTTCAATATAAGGACTCAACTTTGTAAAATGAGCTGCTATTGTAATCAGATCCATGGCTTATAAGACCGAAATATCGATAACATAAAACAAATAACTTCAACTGATTTAAGATGGTTTAATCCAGTATCGTAGCTAAATTGGGAAATGAGCGACAAGATGGGAAAATTCTAGTTAATTTTTAGTAGAAGGGGAGCTTTTCATCTGAATATTCCCGAAATACTCTTCACCAATCTGGAGTTAAATATTGTTAAAGCTTTCCTTGGATCCGCAAATTTCACGGATGGGAGCTACTTTAAGTCATTAAATGTTTCTGGGAACGAGAAAGTGCGTCTATAGTCAACCCACTAAGATAAGAAGGTGAATCTCTCCGGCTGAAAACGATGTCTTTTGGCTTAAATAAAGACTGGTCTAATCCGAATTTGACAGCGTTGTAAAACACTAAAAAGACAACGATTTAGACGAATTAAGCAATGTAGAGTAATCATAACACCTACTAACAATGAAGTAGTAAAACAGTACACAAACGCAAACAAATAAAACAAAATGATCAATGCTCGAGCAGTGAGAATTCAGAGTGGAAGTAGTGAATGAGCCTCGATCATGATTTTACCAACAAGTAAAAAAAGAAATAATTAGCACTCCGTCAGTTTGTCGAGGATGATCTATTTATCGTTCATGTCAGATTAACAGAATTTGTGAAGGCTATCGATGTGCATGTCAAACTCAATGACTAAAAGTGACAGAGTGTCAAAGACTGGGGGGAATTGCAAGCGTTGAGGAGAAAATTTGCGCAATGAGACAGTAAATAAAGATGGTGTTATTTCTGATATAAGTGATTTGAGGCAACTAGTATCTTCTACCAATTAAACACAATTGACAGAAAACAGAATGATAAAGGTGAAGGAAGCAAAAATGAAACAACAAAACGAATGGAAATACAAGGGATTTTGTAAACACAAACTAACTCAACAATGAGGCAAAACATTCCAGAAATGCGTTTATTTAGTGCAATACATTGAAACGGGCAGGAATTATTTGGCAGAATTTAAAATTACGGGAACAGAATCTAATAGGAAACGAAGAGTAACCTTTACAAATCCACTGTAGACTATGGTTAGTGCGTGCTATTTAGGAACAAAAAGAGATCAGAATAGGTCGGCAGACATATTCGCCTTCCCATTTCAGCTAGAAAAGAGGGCGAAAGTGATCTTGTAATAAGTCAAAAGTTATTCACCAACAGAGATGCTTATGTGTATAATTATGCAACAAAACATTTTGATAGCATTGGCATTGATATCATAACCGCAACCATAAACTCTAACTGCCAGGATGGTAAAGGGAAAAGGTGATGAAGGAAGGTATGCAAGTTTGACCTTTTGATTAGGTGGATTACAACACGCGTGGGTATGATCGCGAATCGGTGGAGATTTGATGAGAAATGGTGGGAGGGAAGGGAGGGGAGTGGAGGGGAGTGGAGGTGGGGCAATTGTGGTCAAATGTGAAAAATGCAAAATGCCAAGTCCATATGCAGAAATGCCATTCATTAATGATAAATACACACATACCCACAAAAACACAGTGGACTGCTCATCCTGCATAAAAATGTTAACCGTCTTCTTTCATCCTCTTTTACGACTTCTGATTTCGGAAGTTTATGAGGCACAAAAAATATAAGCATTCCAACATCAATATATCATCATCCTATTCCTCTCTTGGAGGCATAAAGGGGATCATAATAAGGCCATGAGTCAAACCTTGATTTTGTAAATTGTAGTTGTCTTTTTCCAAGAATTAACTATAATAATAATATAATGATAATCAGTTCGGCTTATCATAAGTCAGTGATTTAATCTTGATCGGAAATGTTTTCAAAACTGAATATGAAGTAATAAGGTAATGGAAACCTATTTTTCCGATTTTCGGAACCCAATAAGACTACCAATAAGATCCCATATTTTCGAAAATGAACTGAAACCTTTGAGCAGCAAACTGAAATGGGCTGATTGACTGTGAGCAAACGGATTTCTCTGGCCGATTCGGGTTTCCCAGTGAACAATAGCAGTGGGCAGGAAATTAATTAAATCGATATGTACAATAACTCCCCAACTAAAATATTTGGGAGGGCATGAGGAGTCAAATCTTGAAGAATTCATGAAAATTCAATTTGCGTGATTTTGAAATCGAGTACTAAATGGTTTAAAATGCCGTGAGGAAAAACTTAGCGAAAGTATGCCTATCTTGTCCGGAATTCCATCAAGCAATCCCCGCATAAAAGAGGTGTAAATAAGCCTATCAGAAGAGAAAACATTAGACAACTAGAAATATCAAGACGTAGAATTTGTCAAAACTCAAATGCACCATCTAGAAACCAGCAATATGCTAGCTGCACCAATTTTAAGTTTAAAAAAATGAAACCTCTCATTGATAACAGTTTTAAGTCCAAGTAACTAGCAGGCCACTACTTGTATATCGATAGGGTTGATTGGTTCCTAGTCAAAGCTGCTTAGTCTCCCCCCCCCCCCCCCCCCCCCCCCACCCCGCTATCAAATTTAAAAAATCAATTTAAAGCCAATAGGTTTTCCCAAATTAAGGAAAGAAAACCTTATTTCCATTCTCCACAAACGACTTCAGTAGCCAAGGACGTCACCATTATTGAGTGAAAACATTCAATTTTTGTTTAAAACGTGAGTGGTCATAGAGAATCAGTGGATTCAAGTATCTGAGTGACGATATCGACTTGAAATTCTAAATAATGAAGACTTATCATAGCCCCTTAAATAGAATCAGAGATTGTGATCAACTCTAATAAATTTAACTAAGCACTTATATTCCCGATCTATATTAAGGAATAGAGATTTCCTCCTTTAACTTATTCATCATCAATGACCTAGCATGCAAGAGCCAATTCGTCTTGGGATTATAAAATTTTAACTGCTTCATGAATTATTTAGTAAGATTGGAGCACTACACGCGTTTGTTACGTTGCATTTTAAATAGCCCCACTTTCCATAGCTGATTAAATCTTGCCAACACCAGAGTGAGACGTCGATTTTTGCCAAGTTGGCAGAACCGCAAAACAGGTTTAATTATCTTTATCCGCAATTGAGGTTTTTTGTTCACCTCCGGAGTTACATTTCATTTTAGAGAGAGAAAGGCGATAACGCAAAGGAGGCGAAAAGTAAAAAGGGTTAAAAATGGAAGAGGAGGTTGAAGACGAGAGAGAGAGAGGGAGGGTGAGAGAGAGACCAGAAAGAAGAGAGTGAAGAGAGGCGAAATCGAGATGGAAGCTTTTTCAGTGAACAACTTGCACGAACTAGCTTTCTTTCTCTGTTAATCTTGTAGCACTCGAAGTGATTAGGCATTCGATGCTTACTTGTCAGAGGGTCTATCAAGTAAGATCGGAGACCTTTTTCATCAACCACGCAGAGGGAGAGAGAGAGAGAGAGATAGAGAGAGAGATAGAGAGAGAGAGAGTGCGATGAATTACTAGGAGAAATCTGCCCAAATGAGGCTTGTGTTTTACTGACTCTGAGTGAATCAGATCAAATGTAGACTAAGTAGAGTTTGCATTCTAACTGTCTTCATCAATAATTTTTCCATTACTTTCAGCATGAATTTTAATTCAACGCATTTCAGGATGTTTATTTAAAATACCGAAATGATGAAAATTACTAGTTTGTCAGTTTTTATTCTAACCTGATAAAAGATTGGAATCGGTCCGTTTAGCTGTAAAGTTGTGCAGCAGCTCCCTAGACAAATGGACTTGGATCATTTCTCATTTTAAATTAAGATTAAATTCCAATATGTAACGTCTTGATGCCTTGATAAATGTTTGCAAAGCTCTGATGAATGCAGCTGGCAAATAGTTAGACGAGCAAGAACGAGAAAAACGACCATGTTTACTTAAACCACAAGAAAACTGAGGACTTGTGACTCAGAAGCCCTCAAATTCGGACAAACATGCAAGGCGTGATTTCGTGCGCTCTGACAGCCAAAACTAGCATCATAGTTAAGCTTTTTTCATTCCCATCCGCTTCCCTCACACTCTCCTTTTCTCATCAAATATGCATAAGGTAGATGGTGGAAGTAAAAGACAAGCCAATTTTTTCCTCTGCTGAATACTACTATTTACTCAAAAAGTGGTGAACTAAAGTTGATTCCATCAGAGAACTGTTGAATCTAAGAGGAGGTAAGAAAAAATGGTCAATGAGAATCAATCCCGCAAAGGGAACTAGTAATGAATCAGTGCTTCTTGGAACGCATCGTGAGATAATGGAAGAGAGGGAATTCATTTAAGCATTGGGAGGGGGGGGAGGGGTTGAGTAAGCTTTCTGCCAAATCGTGAGTCATGGAGAGGACATAAAGTGACAGATCGATTAAAATTAGCGCGTGAAACACCTGGCTGGCCAAATTTGTTCGGCACTAAACCTTGTTTCGGCACACAGTAAATTCATGACTTACCTCATATTCTGTTTGCTCAATGATTGGCGCATTGTCATTGACATCTGTCACCGTGATGTTCAACTCCATGAAATCTGACAAGCCACCTGCATCTGAAGCGATGACTGTAAGCAAGTAATGTTCCTTCGTTTCGCGATCAAGTGGAGATGATAGAGTCAGTTCACCTAGTTGATAGAAAAGGAAACTACAGGCATTGGAAACTAAACAACCCAATAGGTCATTAAGTAATTTGTGTATAATGACGACGTGAACTGATAAATTTCCGATATATAAAGATTAGGCGAAGAGTGAGGAAGAGGTAGGAAAGGATAGAAGTAAATGTCGTTGTTTAAATATCACACTTTTCCCAACCTTCGAAGGGAAACTGCTTTTTCTTCCACTAAATTTGAGCAAGGAGAGGAGTCGACTTCAAAATAATGGAAAACAAAAATAAATCGAAATTTGATGGGTAAATTCACTTTTCCGCTGTGCGCATGTCCATGGAGCCGACTCAAGTGTCACATTTTAAAACGATTTCCCTGAGCTGACTCATAGAGTTAAATAATTGCCGCGACCGACAAAATCAACCTCTTTGGTGTGTACGAGGGCGATACAGAGTGTGTTAATACCAGACACTATAAAACCCTTAAACTTAAGTGCTATCTGTTTATTTGTAATTTTTGCGGTAAAATTTCGCGAAATCAAACGAAAATGCACGCGCATATGCATATTCTCAAATTCTTTGCCTGGCAAAAATATAAAGGCAACATTAAGTGTGGGACATCTACACTTTATTTGGTAATTTATGATCCTAAAACAACTTGAAAAGCTATATAACTGCATCGTCCAAGCGCATTCAGGAAATTGTTTTCAATCCCTCATCATAGGTAGTGACTAGGGTTCACAGAACTTCCCAGGAGAGAAAGTCGAATTGTGTTTACTCCTTTGCTTCAAACCGAATTTATGTTTTCCCACATTAGATGTCTGTCAATGGGCGTCGAACCCGTGGCTTTCATTTTTAAGTAGATAAATAAACGTATCACAGAAGCATATCACAAAATTCAAATAACACATGGTTTGAATCGAAGAAGCCTCAAATCTATTTAAACTGAAGAAATCACTCAAGTGTACATCAAGAGGTCTGAGTCATGGGCAGCCTGGAAATCCATAAAAGCTTGAAGCTGGCGAAATTGAAAAGAGGCAATATTTTTTAAAAAACAACAAATACCTTGCTTAGGCCACCACCAAGAACTAAATAAACCCCTGTAACTATAAACAACAGAAACTATTACTACGCTGTAAAGGTATATGTTTTTGTTCACTCGGAAATGAAAATAATCACAATAGACGAGGATTGTATAAAAAGATAATTTAAAGTCATTAATTTATTAAAAGAATATGCCTACATTTCCTGAAATTTACCCAGAGTAAAAATGAATTTGTGAAGATGAAATAAACTGCACACATTTCCGTGAATGAAAAAATTGACCTAACATTTAAGTTATTTCACACAAGGAAGATTATTTATTTAAAATAACTGAAGACGCGCTAGTAATAGAGGAGCAAATATAAACCAGAGAAAGGATGATATACGTAGTTTTGAAAGATATAATGTCGAAAATGAGAACAAGTAAGCTAAAAAAGGAAACTAAATAATTTTGAATTCATAAAATACCACATGTCAAAACCATATATCAATTAGTTGAAAAAAGATCATTTTTACTATTTTTTGGTAACTTGATAAAATTGCGAAAGTTTAACGTCCCTAAAGAGTAAATGGTGAACGAATACTTCCGACTTCGACAAAATGCGAAAAAATAAGTTGGAGATTCTGATCTAATGAAGATTTCGAATCCCACTTAAACTATACAAATTTTTAGAAATTTCCCTTTGATAGGAATTAACTTACCCGTTTCTGAGTCAAGAGAGAATGGCACTTCTTTGGATTTTTCAAGAAGGAAATAGGAGAGGCGACTGAAATCTCCAACATCATCATCTTCGGCTGTTGTCAGCAAAGCAACTCTGCTACCCACTTGTGCGTCTTCTGGAATCTGAATTGACTGAACTATCACCGAGAAGCGGGGGGAGTAACGATTGCTCGGAACAACTGATACCTCCACCCAGCATGTTGATGTGTGCAGCCCATCAGATACCTCAACCTAGAAGTTTTAGAGTTATTAGGGTCAAGGAATGATAAATTAAAGTAAAATAGTCAAGAGGTACTTCAAACGATAGTCTAGCGGCTCCACCAGACTCATAAGCTAGCAGAGCTGATGCCAAACGATCTGAAGAACCGGATGCAAGTGGGGGTCTCCAATGAACTACCCCACTTGTAGAATTAATGCGAAAGAGGTCCGCATCATTGCTGGCAGGTAGTAGGCGGTAGGTAAGGCTATCATTGACGTCGAGGTCTGAAGCTGTCAGACGCAGAACAAAGGAGTCTGTTGGTGCGTCAGCTGCGACTGTTGCTTCACGATGACAGGTGTTCTCGAAAGCTTGTTCTCTGCTGGTCTCAAGATCAAAGAGTGGAGGATTGTCATTGGAATCGAGAATTTTTAACTAAATCAGCAAAAAAATGAAATTAGGCCCACTAGGCTTATTTTATTAATCTTGTACAATTGTTATTCAAAGGATGTTGAAGGCAAGGGAAAAACGTAAATTCAGAAATGATTTCTCAGAAGGACATTTTAGAATCATTAATCCTATAAGACATGATTGAAGAAATTTAGATTTGACTAGCTGAATTCAACTCCGAATTGATTTAGCGTTTATTGAAATTTGGAGGCGAATTAGCGTAAGGTAGTAATTTCTACGGAAGGTAAATAATCGATCAAGCTAAGGACATACCGTATCTGTTAATAAAAATCGACCTGAAAATGGAAGCACATGCATAGAGTCACTCTGTTCTGAACACTGATATACGACTAGTCTGTTTTGGTGTGCATTGGTGTTTCCCGGATAAAATGGCTAAACTGGATGGGTCAATCTGAGAATAGGCACGTGCTTCTAGAAGTCAAGGAAACCCAATTCTATCTGTTCAAAAGACGCGATTCGATAAGACCCAGATGATACCAAAACACTTTGTTTATTAAGTGTCCATCTGGCCGCATAAAATCGTAAATTTTTCCCCCAGGAGCCACACAATAATGAATTTTCTCTCGGAAATTGTCAATGCAAAGAGGAGATAGAGTAGCGTAGGGCCATTTAAAAAACAGTAGACACGCACATTGTACATGAATCTAGATTTAACAATCACTATATAAACAAATTTTAGTGAGTGGAAGAGATTATAAAACATTGTAGCAAAAGTCCAATTGGCATCTACAAAAGAAAGTTTCCGACTCCCAACACTCACACCCTCCCCCACCCCCACCCCCACCGCCCCCCTCTCATAAATCTCCCCTTAAAGTAGACAAAATAGCGCGGTTAGGGATGGTAAAATTATAACTTGAACTCACTAAACGGACAAAAAGGGTGAATTAACTAGCGTGGGAACGAACGAGTTTGGCCGATGACTCAGTGACTCAGGTAACAATCGCAGAGCAGAATGAAAATGGGGCGGTAGAAATTGGGCATAATAAAGCATCGGCCACGATAATTGAATTAAGATAGAGTAACCTTGAGCAGCAAAAATGAACATTCTCGACTGTATTTTTAGGACCAAAAGTAAAATAAACAAATGTCCCACGAACTTAACATATAAGTCATGAATAGGGCTTGACACTATAATACTTAGCATATGCATAATTTAATTTTGGATATACCAACAAACTTCAATGTAAGAATCAATATATATTAGGTGTGAAACCTCAGTCCTACAAACTTGTTTATTATTGAAAGTACCATTACTGGGAATCGTGGTCAGCTTTTACTCGACGAGATGAAAGTCCTTAAATTCCAGTACAAATCTGAATTCTTCATGTGGTTAACTCCTGGTATAGTCTCCCCAACCTATGTTACAGCCTTTTTGTACAGCTTTGTTCGCAGTAAACGTAGTATTGCCAGATATACCTTCCCGTAAATAGTTTTTTGGAACCGAATCATAACTGACCAGTTTAATCAAATAACCCTTTGCAAATTCTGAAACAATTCAAACAATAAGCGTTTAGAATTCGTGTTTGCTTCCAATAATTAATAATCGACATTAATTCGTGAGTACTCTTCTTGGAGAATTTTTGCCTTAAATGATGGTTGACAGTTTTATTTGATATATAAATTTGAATAGGGTCAATTGGCTTTTTAAAAGTAGCCTAAACTCGGAAAGAATATAATTTATCAGTATTTAGACGGACCTAATAGATTATTCCCCCTTCCACAAGAAAGCTTTTGGAAAAGAGATACAAAGCACTCTTTACTGTTCAACTTCCCAAACAACTGAAATGCCATGGACAAAATTATTGAGTTGTTTTAACAATGACTTAAAATTCAATTGTAATTAAAAGCGGAAGAGATTGAAGATTACTTGATGCGCACCTAGAAAAAGCCCACAGTAGACAAGATGGGAATTTTTCATTCGGTAAAACAGTAGGACACATGAAGGAAAAACACATCTCATAGCTGAATCATTGAAATTGATTTCTATAATTGTATAACTCGTCAGCTTCTAACACTACTTATTTAAGAGGGGTAAATTTTCCCAATATTCCATGAAACATGCCGGCGTTGGAATTAAAGCACCAGCTCCTCTTTAGGTATGTACGTGTGGTAGTAGTACTGAGAGATACCACCCAAGAGAGGGAAGAGCAATTACCGAAAACCACATCATACCCTTCACACTCAGCTGCCAATGCCACTTTGTACGAGCAAACTAAGGCGCACTGCAGAGTACGAAGCAGCACATTCGTGTGTGAAGGCGGATGAATCAGTAAAATGCCAAAGAGAGAGTGAGAGAGGCAGAAAGGGAGGCAGAAAGGGAGGGAGAGGAAAGGAAAAATGTATGTAAAGGGGAGATACAAGGCCCCAATAGGCTTGAAATCACATTCCACATTTTAAGTGATCGATACGGCCAAGTATTCATTGGATTATCATTAGGTTAAAAATTCTATTAAATAAGCTAAAAAAGCTCCCAAGGATGAACAAAGACTCAGTGATAAAAATAGTAAATAAGAAAAAATTTTAATTACTAATTTTTTGTACTTTACCTTAATTAGAAAAGCAGAATGTTTAAAGAGAATTGGAGTGACTCCAAATTCTAAATAAATGTGGACCTAACAGGGTAGATGATGTCGAAATCTGTCCGTCTAAATCAACCAGCGTTTATATTCGTACGAATAACCACTACCAAAGCAAAGTATATCAATTTTGTAGAATTGTTTAAATTAAAGTTCAAAATATATGCAAAGTTATCAAATTAAAGACGATTACCGACAGAAAAGGTACTAATGGCGTAAGAATTTTACAGAGGGAATAAATTTTACAGAATATCTGTCTTTTTATAAATTTTATAGATGTGCTCATGGTGATCACGAAAGAACGACACACTTTCTACAATGGTTAAACTCTTCCTTTCATGAAAGTTTTCACAACGACAATGATGACTGCAACCCAACTGAACATTAGAAGTGAATGCCTCATGTTGTGATGGCTCGAACCTACCATCAGAATAAGGAGACTATCGTCACCACTCAATGCTCTCTCCACACTCTCAACACAATTGCAATGGAGAGAACTCGAGGTTCCTGTGGCTAAAAGCGAGCAAAATAGTACGCCACTTGAACCAAGATGATTGCCCTCACACACCACTTTCCATCGAAAGGGATATGCCACTGTACCCCCTCACATGGGATCTAAATTAGATGGTGCTTCGGAAGTACCTGCCACAACCAAAACCGAAGTATTGTACCATAAATTTCTTTCACGTAATACAGAATTTTGTTCAAATAGTTTGAGTCTTAGAGCCTCCAATAGGGGGTGGGTGTTGTTTAATTATTAAGAGGTAAACATTTTAGGCAAATTATGAATTATGGGGAAAAGAGGGAAGAGAGAGTGAAGGAAGCTAGGAGAATGGAGAGTGGATTTTGGCCAGTGGGACAAAACTACTTTTGTGAGGGAGGAGGTAGGTAGGTAGTGAAGAAGAGTGGCCGATTCAACTGAAGGAGTTTAGCTTCAGTATGAGTCAGCCTCCCGCGTCTATCTCCTCCTGGCAATCGCTCACGAGCCCTTAGTGCGCAGAAGCAGGAGTAAGTTAGACGTTTAAAGATTAAATTTAATTCTTTCCACTCCTCCCACCCTTACCACCTTTTGAATTTCCTCCCCGAGAAACGAAGTCGTTATTGCCAACTCACTCATCCCCGGAAAGATGGCAGATGTAAGTAAAAGTTAATCATAATCAAAATTACCTCAACGAGTGATCGTCCAATGAGAGGAGGTGAACCCAGGTCTATAGCGACGATCCAGAATGTCAGAGAGGGTTGCTTTTCATAGTCTATAGTTTCAGAAATTCGCAATGTTCCATTAACTGCATCGATTCCCAAGCCCGGTACGAGAGTATTTTGCCCAATTCTTGTGTCTTCGTCGTTTAATGATTGAAGGTAATACCGGATCTAAAAGAGTTCATTGAAAAATCAAATTATTAAGTACACCTATAACGACACTGTTAGACTCTCAAAGTCCAACTGACAATAAGGAAATCTTGTGATTTTGTGCGTATAATTTTTTTCAAATTGGCAGCAATCTCTTAGAAAACTTACAACTTTACCTCTCAAGTTTTTATTAGCTTAAGACAAAAATTAATATAATTTTATGGGTGCTTCATTTCAGTAAGATTCTGGTTATGAGATTATTCATGGGGCAATTTTATGGTGGTGGGACGAAAAGATCGTATCACTTAACGCTCATGTCTGGAAGAAAAAAGTGACTGATTGACAGACAATGACAGTTCATGGACAGCTGACGACGGTTTGCTGACACATCCAGTAGGCACGCTTGACTAAGTGATTCAGATGACAGCTGTGAGGAGTATAAAATAAACACCTGGCTGTACGACCGAATAACAACCACAACTATACCAGAATTTTAGAAAATAGCCAGAAATGTGTTCATTATAAACCCATTCTAAATATGCCGGCAAATTTCAGTGAAAATTCACTTAAGTACCATTTTAATGTCGAGAATAATATGATTTAAGGTCTTATTCTCAATTATTTCCCCTCCAATGGCGTTTACAACCGTGTATTCAGAGGTAGTTGACTTCAGAAAATGGGCTTTTCATCAAATTCCTTTACCGATAATCCGCACTGATGTGTTGATTTAAGCTACTTGTCATCTGTCAGTCACGCTATTTTGGCGTGGAAAGTGAGACGGAAGAGAGAGAGAGAGAGACGTAAATGAGCAAACAAACAAACATTCAAAGTGTTTACCCGTTGTAAGGATTTTTTTACGCATTTAGTAAAAGTTGCTACTAGCATGCCATAGGACTAATTAAAAACGACCTAATTTCTATCCAAACTTATTACTCATTCGGTTTCGAGACGAATTCAATTTGGCTACTAAACTTTTTCTCGCCTTGAAGCGACGACGACTAGAATCTTATTTCGCCTCTTTGGCTACCACCTGATTGGCGGTTGGTTATTAGCGGGGAGGCCAGAAGTCAATGGTTGAGGAAAATGGGCAAAAAAGTACCCTTGCACGTCAAATTGTGAAATTTATACAAAACTATCCTGTTTTCTTTCCAATGCACCCCGGAAGCCCAAAGAAGACAAATCGCTATCAGTGACGAGGCCTGTAGTTCCTTTTTATCTTCACGGTTTAGTTCAGAAATTTTTAAATGGAGATTAGACCAAATGCTTTGATGCCATCTAATTTTATAGTAGATGCTGTCAGTTTATAAGCGGCGTATTAAAAAACCATGAGTGTATTCATTCGATTTAATACTACTGAATAAAAGTCATAGGATATAAGTATACAATGAGTACACGTGTTTTAGTCTACCATAGAGCTTGTTAATTTACTTGTGAATGATGTGGGTGAAGAAATCAAATCCAAATCAGCTGAGTTAAAAGATCGAAGCTAGCAACTCAGTTCGCATCGGAACAGTCCATTGTACATTTTATTCCTCAATGGGAATCAGAATTGAACCTATTTGTATTATCAGTTCAAAAAGAAAAAGTCAAATCCGATGCATATTTCAGAAGTATATACAACTGCGAAGTAATATGAGAAACTTCTGTGAACAACAGTTACGACCAGAGATTTCGTGGAAAATTGAGCACCACTTTACATAAAATATAGATGTATATAACACTTCTAGGGTTGATACTAATGGAAGTAGTTTAAGTTCTAAAGAAGGTTCCCACGATACACTGAAATGTTAGCGTAGTTCAAACAGAGTAGATAAGGCCAAGAGAATATGAATTTATGACATTAATAGGTCAAATATTACAATACAATTCCACAACCTCCTTTTTTCTCTCGTCAAGTCGACAGAGAAACTCTGTAGGTGGACGTTGGAGAGGCGAGAAAAAAGAACGATTTTTTGAAAATCTGAATGCGCAGTTTATGACTAATAGCTATGCCCTATAGTGATGACCCGTATGCCTTTTTGGCAAAAGCCTAACAGGTAGACAGAGAGAGAACAGTATCAGCAAGTATTTATTCAACTTTTGGACAAATATGCACTTCATTTTCTCAATTCAAAAGCGCATTCAAGTTTCGAAAACCGAGGAGATTACGGCATCATCAGGTACCCATTTTAATACGCCTTGCGAGACGCCTCAGTGTTTAAAAACAAAACGAATGAACGAACAGGTGGCTAAAGCCACATGAGGTAATGATTTGTGAGGTGAGGTTTGCGGAAGATTATTGAGATGGCGACGTAAAAGGAGCAAAGGAAGGGTGGTGGAGAAGGGGTGAAACATCTGCAACTATCTTCACACCATTATCACAAAGCTAAAATCTACCGACTGCCTATAAATTAGCCACAACCCTCAGTCTGCTTTCACCCCCCCCCCTCCCTCCCTCCTCTCTCTCTACCTCGTCATAGTCCAATTCCCCTGCTCACTTAGCCGAGCATTAGTCAGCCAGTGAAGCAATTTATTTCACCAAGAGAGGAGTAAAAATAGGTCGCGATCATGATGCAAGTTCACATGAAACTAATGGGATATAAAGGGGTGGCATTGTTTCTTGCGAGGGACATTTTAGGAGACTTACTTGCCCGTTAGCTCCAGAGTCCGCATCTTCTGCAAGCTGGGGAGGATGTAGTGATATTACTGATCCAATTTCAGCATCCTCGGAAATCACAGCCTTGTAAAGAGGGGCTGCAAACACAGGTCGTTCGTCATTCACATCCTAAAACAAGGGGACAGTTCAAACTAGAATTGCTTGAGAAGAAGTGATCATAAAATAAAATGAGAAATAAGTTAAGGTTTTGTCAAAGTAAAGAAAAACATGATGAACAGTGAGCATTATAAAAAGCCGAAATGGAATTAAAGTTAGAATCGGCTTGAATAAATGGCAGAAACAAGCACAACTATTTGAAGTACCCTTATATGGTGGCCAAAGACGAGAAGGTGGAATCAATTTTCGGTGAAATATGGTCATCGAAGAGAGAGATTATCGCCACAGCCCTGCTAAAAATTGCTGCCTAGGCAGTAAAATTCGTCTTCCTCTTCCTCTTATTCCTAAGAAGCACGTGTTATTGTTCAAGTCTAATAAACAATAAATTGCTCGCACTTCATACCAAGCAAAAAGTAATCCCCTTGCAGAGTCTATACCAATACCCTACGCTCCCCTACGAAAGATTCAATCAATGCCTAAAAAGTACTGCCAATTGAAGCTGAACTGACTATTCCGAGAGCAGGGAAAAGAAAAAAGGGGAAAGGTAGGAAACTAACAATGATGAAAGCAAGCCAGCGGACAAAATTTGCAATCGAAACTAATATATTCTTGAAAAAAGGGCTTAATAAGTGAATACTATGTTTTATTTACTGCAATCCTTGCCTGCATTGCCAATATAAATATATATATATATATATGGGACTCCTGCCAGGGATCTTATTTTATTAAACAAAACTTTAAATTATGGCTTCTTAAATAGCGATGAGAAAAAAGAACAAAATAAACAAACAAAAAGGGCTTCTTTCCCTAAGAAAATGGATGTCCATATTGGTAGAAATGGTAGTAAATTGGAGAAGAGGTTTAATTTTCTCTATAAAAAAACTGGATATTTTTTAAATCAGGGTTTGGAGGAGAAAGGAGGTAGCTTAATTGGTGCAATGTGGATACTATTGAATTCGTAACAGGAGGGGGGGGTGGGGGGTGGGGTGGAGTGTCGATTATTATTTAACCCATCAGCCCTGAAAGATGCGTGAGTCAACTACTAAAACACTATAACCAACTTCGCACAAAATTAAATGACTGAAGAGACTCACCGTAACATTGATGTAGACATTGACACGAGCAGTGTTTCCGGTAGTTGTATCCAAGGCCTCAACTTCCAGGTTGTAATAGTTCATCTTCTCATAATCCAGAGGAGAACCGACTCGAATAATACCTGCACAAAAACACATATTTAAAGTCGAGTAGCACAATAAATTAATATAACAAGCTTTAGGAAACGTGCAAAATAGTGTACTTGACAACACAGCATGGGTGACAACAGTGAATGATAATGAGGAAAACGACTTACAAGGACCAAATGATGCATATGCTACTAGTGTAAAAGGGAAAAATTAAGTTCTCTGTTCACTTAAAAACGAAAAAAATATGGTCATAACACATAAGATATGATCAAAGCCTGCCCACTATTTTGACATTCATTATTCATAAATAAATGTGATAAACGTAAAAACCCTACCCCATTCCGAGGAGGAAGAGAAAGAGGTGGCAAGCTCATGATAAGCTGTTCAAATGTTCTTCTTTGGAAAAACAATCAGCAGGCACACGAACTGCTTACCAGTTTCATATTCCAGGTAGAAAGGGCTTTTGACAATGCTTGATTCGCTGTGATCTGGTCCGATAGATACAATGCGATAGAGGAGAGTGGTTCCTGACGCACTGATAGCTGTGACACTTGCAACTGACTCTCCAATTGATGCATCTTCAGATACTACTGCTGCGTAATGAGTACTAGTGAAACGCGGTCCAAGACGAGCTGCTAATTGAACCGACACTTCCGTGTCAGCATAGCGCTGACCACCATCAGTAGCACGAATTCTCGCAGTCAAGCGTCGACCTGCCCAATCTGAGGGCACAGCCCGAATTAGCGACAATCGACCCGATATAGGATCAATCGATAATAAAGGCGGCTCCGCGTGAGGTTGAGTACTTATAATCTGATAAGAAAGCTCTCCGTTACGACCGGAGTCCTCGTCGTTCGCTTCAACCTATGAAATAAATAATCAACAAAGTGTTTCGGCATTTTATTTCCATATTATGAATACCATTCTCGTCTCTAAGATGCAAAAATTTCAACACTAGTGGTTACCTACTTTTTAAACGCGCAAAGACAAGGAGAAATCGAGAGGGGAAAAAGTTCCCTTTGAGAAAGCTGAAATAATTTGGTGAATGTTGGGTCCTCAATGTTTTATGCATTCGACACGCAAACTGTTTTTTACATGCTACGCAGCGCAGCGGAAGCGATTTACTTCTTTTTCACAAAATAATAAATTGCATTTGAATCAGTGCGGAGACCTAGTGCAATCCCTTTGATAAAATCATAGAAGACTTCTCATACAGAAATGGGGATAAGAATAGTACACGAAACCAGACCAAGGTGTTCGTGCGTCAATCAAGGGTTTCTACACTAGATTTAATATTATTGCCCCAATTAAAATAATTGGAATAAAATTAAAAGGTTTTATAACCAATGAAAAGGAAATTCACCTTAAAGAAATTCGATTGACAAAATTCTTGAAGTTGCGAGAGAACATGATTTGCAGGAGTCGTCAAAGCATTGAGTTTTGATGGATCTGAGGCAAGGGAATGCTCTTTAACACAGAAGGTGGTGTGATACGGCAATCCAATAAACTTAGGATCATGATCGTTGATGTCCTCTAGATGAACATTGATCCAACCCTCACCGAAACGTTGTTGACTCATTCCCAAAGAGGAGGAAACCAAATCCTTCACAAGAACTCTCAATCGAACTACTGGAGTAATCTCTCGATCCAAATCTTCAGCAGCAGCTGGATCACCAGTTGCATAGAATGCCCCTGTGTGTCGATTAATCGAGAAACAACGAGTGGAAGTATTGGTGAGTTCGAAACTAAAGGAAGAAAACGAATGTTTTAATCATCAGTGTGGGAAGAAATTAACTGCCAACAGGTGATGAACAAAGTAAAGTAGGAACAGTATGAAGAAGAGAAGGATTTTCTCAGGAACACCTGTGCTCAAAAGGTAATTCTAAGGGAATGTAAAAAAACTCCCACTCACCTGAAAACTTCATTTGGAAGGGCATTTCGAACGTGAAGTTGGCCAAGGAATTTGGGACTACCTTTGTTGGAGAAATGCTCAATGAGAGAGATATTCAATCCACCGGAGGGTTCAATAACCAGGCGTCGTTTGGTGGCATCGGGAGTGTGGATGAAGACGGTGACATTGTGAACGACTGTGTGCTTGTCATTATTGTCTTTAGCCTCAATTCGTAAATAGAACTGACGCTGACTAATCATGCTCAAACTAGCCAGCTGGTGTGAGATACGAAGAATTCCCGTGGATTGATCGATTAAGAAGAAACCACTTGGATCTCCTTCACCGATATGATAAGTCACCTGGAATAGAGGTTTAGAAAAGACACCTAATTTTACTGCTGAACCCAATATTAACTTACTATCGCCGTTGGAGCAATGCCAACAAAGGTGGGGTAATTTCTAAAATGTATTATTAGGCAACTAGTCGAGATTGTATAAGTCCAATGTGTATGGGGCCTAACAAATGTTGCCTCTTCTTCTTCTTCTTCTCGGTGAATGGAATAACACACCTTTTATAGGGGTTAGGCGTTGTTTAAGCTCAGCTGTGAGATACTAATATGAGTATCTTAATGTGAGTTAATTCAGCTAAAATATTTTCATACTAAATATATATTCGCATAAAACTCTACAAAGATCAGCTCTCTAAAGCATCATTTTTACGGAGCAGAAAATGGACAAGATGACAAGATGTAACAAACTCCGGCCATAAAGTCATAACTTCTTCATACTGATCAATCAACATCTCCAAGACAACGTTTCAAAACATCTGCGAGGAAGATTATGGGCCATAATAATTAGTAGATCATTAAAGTCCTCCAAAAGCCAATGAACTTTGAGTGTTTAAAAATTGTTCGTAGTCTAAAGTAGCTCCTTGCAGTGGTAGGAAGATCGTAAATAGAACGATGTGGTACGATCAACTATTCAATTAAATCATTTGGGCAACAATATCTGAATTTCGCTCATGAATTTATCCTACCAATAAAAGGATAAAACCACAACAATTGCGTATTGAAACATTGGGATATTGAAATTGAAATTATACACTTTATGGGTGTATGAACAACTCCATGCCTCCTAAATTCAAGTATGGCCCTTGTTTATCTGGCTTCAATACCTACTTCTGTTTGGTCCTCTCCATTTCATCGCTAATTGGACCTTTACGCAATTTCGAGTGTGTAAACTGCATTTCATAGTTAAAACGGAGGAAGTTTTTTGGCATTCCAACGAGGGTAATGATGACAAGCAAAGGATTAACATAATAAAGGTTTTATTTTCAAACGAAATTAAGGAGTCAATTAGTTGCACTTTAGAAACTTTATAAAGTAAATAAACTATTGGATACATTTTAATTAACGAAGGACGTTCCACGAATTAAACTTCCTTTCAAAACAAAATTTGAATTTTCAAAGTTTATTTTTCTAAATAAATAAAGAGGAACATCTGCCTTATAATAAGTATTTGAAGTAACGTTTAAATAGCCAAAAACCTTGTCAATTTCGTAATGACAATGCATGCTATCAGCTTGCTCGATCACAGGAGCTTAGGGAATATAAAAAAAGCGAAACACCAACCGCTGAAACCACAAATATAACAATTGAATGTACCACTCAGGCTTAATCTCAGCATATCAGAGGGGAGGCATGGGGTTAGAACGAAACAAATAAGAGTTAGCAATCTGCAGTGACTAAAGCAAGCATACTATTATTCTCCTCTTAGGCTTACTTCAAGGTCGCTCACAAATACTGGCCAAGGTCATAGAATTGCATTAATTACGATATATACTATAAGGGAAAAAATACGTACCGTGTCATTAAAATCAGGATCGATAGCGGTAAACCGAGCTATCTCAGCTCCTTCGTAGGTAGGTAGGAATACATTTACAACAAGGGGATTCGCAGGTGAAAAATGCGGAGAGCCTTCATTTCTAGCTTCATCAAATCGAACACGAATTCGAACCAGTGTGTCTGCAGTTCTAGCTAACGGAACTCCGCCGTCAGATATTTCCACATAGAGCATTATCACATTCTGCGATGGCATTGGCACGGTTGAACGTTGATAGAGAACACCCGTTCTTTGGTCGATAGCGAATGACTCCGAGTACCGCTCTGCCCAAGGTCCCACAAAAGTATACTTTACTTCACCTGCTGATCCTAAGTCTGGGTCAAATGAGCGTAAGGTGAGTGGTTTTCCCGTCTTTTCATCAATAATTGGACTGTTCGGTGGCGCTTTCGATTTCAGAATTCCATTCATCCAGAGCGATTTTACTTGAGGATTATTATCATTTACATCAAGCACGTGGACCTGTGATAAAACATGAGTATTTGTTAGTTTTTTTTTCAACTGAAGTTCTACCAGACCGTCGCGTAATTTCTTCCCATAAAAATACGAGGCATATAGCCAGTAGTATACAACTTAAGTAATTAAGCATTATGTGGATACTATGCGAGTTTTAGCTAGAAAGCTCTAAAAAATTAGATGAGCTGTCCATAAGCAAGTTATGGATTCTTGAAAGTATGTAATATAAATGAATGACATGAAAGCAAAATAGAAGCGACAAAAAATTATACTTATTAATGGACTGAGTAAAGAGATTAAAGGGTGTATAGTGACTATTTGCTTATTTAAGATCCGATAAATACCCTTATGATCCTAAGGCAGAAAATCATACTCATGCTACTTAGTTTGGAATTCACCTTCTGTCAGGAAGAATTAATTAAAAACAGTGTGAATTAATTTTTTAGGAAAGTATATATATGGTGATTAATTAGTTAAAGTTTGTAGTAAAGGAGATAGGGATTATCTGTGCAAAAGCAATCACCTAAATTGCATTCAACTCTCGAAGGTGCATGCGTAGTGAATACATTAATTGTCAATGAAATAAAATGAAAGGACAATTAGGAAGCTACTAACACACACACATATATATATATAGTCAATTAAAAGACAAATATATTTCAATTGTAGGATTACTTCAATCTCAGCGGTATGTGGAAGCTTAGACGGCAATCCATCAAGACCCGAAACTTGAACGTTGAGGCGATAGATATCTTGAGCTTCACGGTCAAATGATGTCAGAGAGACTAGAAAGCCCGAGTCGGCTGATATTGCAAAGTTGTCATTGTGATTGAGAAGCTTAAATACAACTGGGAAAGGCGGATGTGTCTCCAGGAAGTCTTTGAGTGGAGCAATAATGTAACCAGCGGGAGCATTCTCAACAATTTTCACGATAAAAACTGACTGTCGGAAGCGTGAAAGTGGTCTGGATACAGCACCTGGTCCGGGACTTAGATTTATGGTTATCATTGTGTGATTAGCACGATTGTCTCGATCAGTTGCTGTCACCCTGAGATTGTATCGCGGAGGCCATTGTGTCAGGGATGAGGCGTTCGGTTGTAAATTCCACAGGGGCTTGGCAATTCGAAGAGCTCCAGTTTCCTTGTCAATTTTGAAGAATTCAGCATCTTTCACTACAGAGACAAAACTAGATACGTAAATAAAGGATTTAGCATATTATTTACTAAATACGCCCCTAAACCAACCTGAAGTGATAGCGTAAGTTATACCACTTTCTGATTCTCCGTTGAAATCTGGGTCGTATGCTGATATTCTACCAACAGTGTTACCAACTGGAGTATCTGCCGAGGCTATTATAGAACTTTGAGGCTGGAAGAATGGTGCAAATTCGTTGACATCTATTACACTGATCACTAAGCTGAGATAGCTTCCTATTGAATCAATTCCATTACGATGGAATAAGCCCACAAGGAACTGATGCTCTTGCTGAGTTTCGAAGTCAAGAGGTTGAATAATTGTCAGTTCGCCTGAAAATAAAATTGGAAATTTCGAAAAATAACTCGTTTATGGTAAATAACTTTATATAAGGAATCATACACATAGGCATAGAGCCTTTTCATTCGACCTTATTTTCAGTTCACCAGTTCCGTTCATATACTGGAAATAACTCTGGTGATTTTCTTAGTTACAATAATTGTGTGAAGGATAATCGTTCAATTAACAAGAAAATACCTGATCTAATTCCATTTCGCTTTCGTGTATTAAGCAAATTATTCCTTGACGAGAATAGCCTAAATGCTTCTTTTTGATCAATTTCAGCGACGATTTAAAATTTAATTAATTAATAGATTTGGAGAATATTTATTTTAATCAATAAAACAGAAAATTTATTCGTCATAAATAATATCAACAACAACAACAACGATATAAGCAAATAGAGCGTAGAAAGCAGTGTGACTAAGGTGCTTAAGATCAAAATGTCCAAACACGAAAAGAAATGAACGAGTATTGGGGAATGCCGAGTTGGAAGGAAAGCTAAACAATTAGGTTAGAGCACGTGCTTCGAGGCGCAGCTCGGACAAGGATAGGGATTTCCTATGGAAAAATGCATGCGGTCCTAATTAGATAATACTTCAACTAACTCCGCAGTTATGGCATATGTAGAATTGGCAAGGCATGCATTTTTTTTAAATCAATGCCATTTATTTCACAAGCGATTGAATAACGCCAAATTTCAAATTCTGTTAGTTTAAATAAATTATGCGCCAGTAATTATTCAGCCAAAAATCAGCACCTTGGCAGTCCTATGCTAATCTGCAAATGGGGCAACGTGGACACATTTGACCACTATGGGAAAAAATTAGCGTTTCGCTTATGACAGCACATTTGAGGTGACTGATGAGGGAAACGGGGAATACGTGGAATAATATACTGAAATTTCATTTCTTCAATTATCGAAGATAAGGAGAACAGAAGAGTTTCATAAAAGCGAAAAAAATTGTAAACACTAACCGATTCAGGAACGTGGAGGGTAAATCACGGAATTGGAAGTTAGAATCATAAATGGCATGTCATATTGAAGAGCGGTCTACTTGAAGAAACCAGAATTCAAATAAAAACTCGACATCCTGACTTTATTTCTCTCTTCAATTGCAAATAAATTATACCTGTGTTTATCATGTTTTGATGCTCCCAAACAATTACAAATTGAACATAGTCCGTTGTACTAGATAATAAGAAAAGAGAGTTGCAATATAGGTGATAAAATGTGACTAGTAATTGAATTCTAGTTCCACGATGCTATTGCACTTGCTGCGACTTCAACTCGAGCCCATAACTTAACACAATTTATTTGTGCCTATTGAAATGAAGGTAGCTTAACTATCCACCCTACATCGGTTCTCCACGTTTTCCTTGTTAACTCAAATTCAAAGCTGCTCCTTTAGTGGATCTTTGGCAATAAATAGCTATCTTCGGGAAGACCCCATTTCAATTAAAAGCAGAACGGTAAGGCCTCCCAACAGGAGAGAACGAAAGATAGTTAAGAGAAGTTTAGTGGTAGGGAGGCAGTCTACGAAGAGAGGGGGAGTGGAGTTAGAGAGAAAAAGCATTTAGACACTTAATCGAAGTAGCAATTTCAATTAAACCCATTTTGTCATAGCTAACTAACTACGTGCGGGTATTTCAAAGACAAATACTGTATTAAATAAAATAAGTCTAACTAGATTGACTTACCAGCCTCCTTGGACAGATGAAAGTAAAAGAGACTTGAGTTTTTCTCAGCTGCCACTATAGAAAAGACGAAGGGAGAAGGAGACCCGTGCGTTTTGGCTAGACTGCAAACTAGGCTACCAACGAGAGCAGACTCTGGGACGCCAAGATTAACAACCACCCCACTGGCTCCACTTTCTTCTGCTTCTTGGCGGAAGTCGCTGATATTCATAATCACTTGCTTGCCGGCGGTGATACTGGATGTTTCAATAACTGGAGGCCGTCTTTCCGAAGCTTCAATTACGATCTTTGTCTAAGAAAAAAAATTGACGCATGCCATGATATGATGCTTAAACAACGAACAAATAAAGCACTCATTCACTTTTTCTTTCCATGAACTCTACGTTTCCTTGTTATAAACACATTAAGTAAATTATATTATCGATATTTTGGAAGGCAAATGAAATGAAGTGCCCAGACATACCCTTCCTGATTAAGAAAGCATTCAACAAGTACTGAGCTTCGCTGGCAAGCATTTGCTGTGATTCAGGGAATGAATAAGGAAACATGGAAAGTGGGCTATTCATTAAATTAATTTTGTAGCACCCGGACTCAAAAAATTAATGAAGCAAGACTCTTTGTTCTTTGATGCTGTCCTCAGAGCCATTTTACTCCCCACCCCCCCCCCCCTNCCCCCCCCCCCCCCCCCCCATTTTGGTTGCTTTCACTGCCAAAATCTGCAAAAAAATGTAATACTGTGTGGTTTGACTAATGAAGCCGGTATAAAGCATGAAAGCGTGATCTTTGACACGAATGTGAAGAATAGAAGGTGGGCATTTTGAAAAGTTGGTCTTCCTAAAGAATTTGAATGTCAATGAGGAATTTAGTTATTATGAGAAATTTCCAAATATTGAATCAGGTATTTCAACATTACACAAAGCTTTATTTCCGGAAAGGGAATTAATTTAGTTGTTCTCTTGACTTAGTGCGGCTTTTATATATTACTAAAACTGAACAAACTCAAAACAGAACCACCTCATTGAATGCCCAAAAAAATGAAAGCAATTACTTAAATCTATACAAAAGAGTGTCAGAGGAGGTGGTAAGACATTGTACAACTATTTCGCTTAACCAGATTTAATTGTAATATATGCCACCTCCGTAGAAATGCATATAAGTAGTATCGATATACTTTTTAGTGGTTTAAAATGTTTGCAATAGGCAAACAGTAAGCGTCTCCCGATCACCCAGTAAAACACAAAGAGGTGCGTGTCGGTTAATTAACCGAAAAGGAATAAAGTGGCTCAGATGGAATTTTCACTTTCAACCGTTGAAAATTCCTTGCAAGCTTAAAACAATCTTTCTTGCCACATAGACTTTGAATACCACTAGTATCAAAGCTAAAACTGAGCTACCTAATTTAAATCAATCCATACCTACTTCATCCATTTCCGTTTGGAAAAAAATAATAAAATTGAGATCAATTCTTTGTCAAATTTTGAGCTGGAGAGTAGTTGAATCATATTGAAGCACTTGGAAGTAAAGCTTAAATGCAAAACCTAATGCGATGCCTGTATGCTTTGGGAACAATTATTTGTTTTGCCATTTATAAAAAAATTGGTTGCTTTTTATGCGCTAATTTAGCACTAGAATTTAGGCGTTGATGGCTTTGTCGTCAGGGCTGTTTCATCCTTCACTTTAACTACAAGGACATTGAATGGGTAGGGAAAATTGTATAGTAAAAGATTAAATTAAGGCGGAAGAAAACGCCCTTTCCTCTTCGGAGACATCAAATGAAACTGGTGACTGACTGGGAATATCTTTTAACCCATGAACATCTTAAAATGCCCGGCTAACACGAGATCCCGCATTGACTGTGTGATATTATTGGATAGAGGAAATAGGAAAAATAGTTCTCTGAGGATTTATTTCTAACCGTGGGATGTGCGATAGACTTACCTCGACGTGGTGCATCCTGGGCAACGTATACTCATACGGGAAAAGTCTATTAACCGGCAGTTGACTTCTGACTTAAAGCTCCCATCACTTCCACCGTATGTCATATTCGACTACTTTCACAGTACTCATCTCACCTCGACTATTTGTCATATTTGACCCCTTTCACAGTACTCATCTTACCTTGTCATATTCGACTACTTTCACAGTACTCATCTCACCTTGTTTCCACCTTTGTGTCTGTCTCTTGTACATCTTGTACACTCTTCAGTTCCCTGCCCCCCCCCCTCTTAACTTTTTTCCCTTTGATGTTCCTTTCCCTCTGTGAAGCCTGAAGTCAACTAAAGGGCTAATGGTAACTATCAGAAAGCCTGTCATTTGATATAAATAAATAAATAAATTTCTAACCGTACTTACGTTGCTTACTGAAATAAACTTTCCTTAACTTTGATGGAGGGAAATTTTTCATAATCCATTACGATCACTTTACCAATATATGACTACTCAAAAATCATAATTGACTACAATAATATGAGCTAATCTCCTTTTGGGTGCTATTTCCTATCTTACTAATAACAGCGATATCGTTTAAGATTACAAGTAGTCTTTTATTTTCCGACGCTTCCCTACCGTCCCCTCCCCTCCCCCCCCCCCCAAAAAAACAATGACCAAAACTAGTACGGGGCAAAATTAGCAAACTCCGCATGAAAAAAAACTCCACCATAAACCCAAAACAAAATTTGATGACGAATGACCAGCAAGCTTCTGTGTTCTCGTCAAGGTGTTCAAGAAACTATTTCTTATTTTAAATAAACTTATTCAGAACTATTCGGCTATGGGGTGGCTACTCTACCGGTATAAGTGCCCTATTGGAGCCTAATTTGTGCGGCTATGAGACCATCTCTATACTTAATGGTAGTAAGTGCCTTGGAAAGTTGGACTTAGCAAAGGATTCCTTGTAAATCAAAGTTGCGTCAGAGTCGCACCAATTTCAGACTATCAATATACCAAACTTCCATGTGTTTCAAAGAAAGAGCCTGCTATTTTCCAAAAATATAATCAATAGAATGAAATCGAGCCTCCCTGCATATCTAAAGTGCATAATTGTTGTAAATCACCCTCGGCAGGAACTTCAACAGCGTATCGTTTCACTACCTTTATGTATCCAGAAGTTCTACCGAAACTCTTCTGGCTCAATAACCCAGGACAATTCAAATTGCAAACTTTCAAAGGGCCCAATTTTACATTGTTTAACTTCTGGGGATAACAAAATTCTTGGAACGGGCACATCAGTTTATGTAAGTGGTCAATAGCCGAGTGACACTTGCTATATGAAATTGGTATCGAAGCAAACTACCCTAGCTGGAAACGAGTCCTATGTATACCAACTTGGACGTTCTTGCTCTCCCATCACAAGGAAATAATGGAAATTAGGATGCCCATCACAGTAATCAAGAAAGCTTCGTTCGGAACGTTTGGACTTTCAAAATTTATGCAGCAAGAATGCCGACTAGAGGTATTGAATAAAAGTTAATATTGTTACCAAATTAAATTAAAGTAATAACTAAATATGTTTATAAATCTTGTCATTATTGATTTAGGTTTGTGCTTAGTTTGAATCGGTATTGAGGCTGGAACTCTTCTTAAAACTCCTAGATTACTGAGCAGATTTTTCTCTGCGATAACCAAAACTTAGTAACCATTTCAGTAATTAGAACAAATCGTCTTTTCCTCCAAATTAATTTCTCTACCTAAAATCAGGGCAGAAAGGATAATTTTTAACGATTTTAAAGTAGTCTTTCACTTTTCCATCTAGCCAAGACAATAAGGTGAGTTTAGCAGGGACATTTAAAAGTGGAGTTCAACTAATGTGAGCTCTATTGGGATCTTAACAACGCAATTTATACGATTGAAGTCAAATGGAGAAAAGCAATTGCAAATTGTGAAACAATTTCGTAATCATCGTTGAGACCGTGGTAGCAATAATACCTTCTTTAAGAAATCTGAGGAAAAGTAACGTAGAAATTGCGATAAAAATGAATTTTGAATTAAACATTAAGAGTGAAAGAATAGAACGAGAAGATTTTAGCATAAAAAGTTGCAAACCTTTACATTTAAAACAGAACGCAACTAAGAATGGGTTTCGTGCGAACAGAATAAAGGACGCCAAGTGTTCCCCCCCCCTAGCCATCTTATGAAGAAAAAGATGCATGTTTTAACCGAGACATTAGCGTCAGGTTAGCATCCAGTAATCCGACAGAGTGTAATTTAAGAGTAGATGAAACCAGACGCTAGGTGAAATAGGAAACTCAGTTGACAAGCTCGCTTGACAAGTGCAGAGCCATTTTAAAGAGAAATTCAAAATTCTGGCATTTTCATTGCCTATCAAATTTGACAAAGTGCGCTCGACTATCAACATCATTGAATATGCATCATTGAACATGGCACCAATAGATATCTAACAGACAGACGTTAACATTGACCACCGGGTCTCTATCGCAAAAAGTGCACTGCTTATTCTAAAAAATCGACTATGCTCAAAATCACATGAATGAATTTGCATTTTAACATTACTGTTAAGTAGATTAACTCAATCATTTTCAGAAGAGCATTTAATTCATCGAACACATCGGCAAAGAAAAAACGACAAATGCAAAAATGTCTCATATTAGTTGTCCTAAATTTATAGTAGAGTGTGACTAAATGGAGGAGCGAATAAGATATCCTTTATGTACACACTATTATAGCCCAATTGTGACTTGCGTTTGCATTCTACTACTTATCAGATGCAGTAGAGAAAGGATGTTACAAAAATTTATTAGGATCGTTCACATTCGTCGACCCCCATCCCACGCGTGTTGAACGCAATCAGACATTGATGATTCACGTAATTTTGTTTCTACGGCTTGTACAACACCACACACAATTGCAATTATTGAGGTTATAAACAACCTCAACAACAATTTCTGGCCTGAATTAATGGCCAACTTGCCTGTAAATCATTGTAACATTAGAATGGGATCATGAATGGTCTAGCAAGCTTTAAACATGCAATAATTCGCGTTAACATCGCTGCCTCCACTCTCTCTCTCTCACTCGCCCCTTCTCTTGGCATTTAACATTATGCTCGGAACGCTTTTTCTAATTCACACCTTCACCACGCTGTAAATGACAGGGGAGTGCAAAGTAAAATGTACATGTAATAATCGGTATGAGTGGAAGCGCATACGGTCAGGTTAAAGGGGTGCCCTATTGTTTTAGAATTTGCCTCAATTGATGCGAACTAGTCACTTAAGCGAAATTAAAAGTGATATTCGATTAATTTCCAAAGGCTGGCATTTTGTAAAGTTGGTAAGGTTAACAAACCATATTTACTCATTAATTGAGTGCTGTAGTTTAGTGGAACAAACATGCTGTTAATTGACTAACTAGAATCATGCTATAACACTTAAGCTCTGTCTGACATTCTAAAAATCAAAATACAATAATTCGGGTTAAATTGAAAGCATGTCCATAAGAGTAATGACAACAACTTCGAATGCCACAATGATACCTCTCCTACGTGGATTTTAGAAGTCCATCGATTTCTTTATCGATCAAACTTAACAAAAGCAGATGATCTTTCTATTAACTGAATAAGCATCGAATCAGGTCTGAAAAACGGATGGAAAAGAAATTTTGGTAAGATGATCCAACAAATCATTATTCTTCGGAATCATTGTCAGCTGTCAAAAGAGGTAGGATGATGTATGGCTAGTAGGTAAAAGCATGATGAATGAAGGGGGGGGGGTCGAAATTGGCCGCATTTTCACCCACAGTTTGTCAGACAATTGTGCGTAGAAACGTTAAGCCACAATTTGTTGTAAATTTTTGTTCAGTGTAAACCACTTTTAATACAACACAGTTCCACATCTTGGCCAACAGAATAACTGACGTCTCGGTTTGTGCGTAATGACGTAGACATTCATTGACATCAACTGACCCCCTAATTTCGCAAAACGGGAAGAGATCATTCAAGTCCTCCTCTGTCAAAGCCCTCCTTCCTATATTTCAATTTAATCAGTTTAAATCTTAGAAATCCCTTGATTATAGGATTTGGCATGAAAAAAGAAGTATTCGTTCACTTTGAGTAAAATTCTGACATATCAAGCCTCAAGCATTTAAAAGTTGTACAATAGATGCCAAACTATTGCTAAAAACGGTCAAAACACATCAATCATGTCGACATCTATTAATAACACTTCAAATAGCTGAAAGCATCAATATTGAAATTAATTAGGGTCTTGTATTCCTAGAGTCAATAGTCTGCTGATTAAGCTAATTTAATAGGGAGAATATTTTTGCAATTAGATAGCAAGAAGTAGCAAAGCTATGACGAGTCCAGGCAAAATTAATTATCGTCCAAAGAGAAAGCATAGTATTTAGCCGACAATAATCGACGATGAACTAGCATGTAGGAGTGGGAATAGGCAGTTTGGATGAGATGGTGATGTGTGGAGTGGTTACATAGGAGCCACCATCATTTAACAAGACACGGGCAACATACAAAACCAAGTCATGCGAACCGGTTCTGTTCCCATATGCACAAAAAACACTGAACAGTGTTAAATGTAAATTGGGGAAATGTTTCCCGAGAGAGAGAGAGAGAGAGAGAGCAAGTCAATGAGTAACATGAATATGTATGGAGTATTGCATCGAGCCCTGTTTAATTTGGGCTTTCGTGGCACAATTTTTACTTTTAATTATGGTATCTTTGCACACCAATGAAAGAGGCATAAACTTTATGTAGTTTTGGCAATTAAAATGGGGAAAAGGCGTCAGTGCTACTCTAGACATTCCTGTCGGATCACAAAAAGTTATAAAATAAACAGTATGGTGGAGCGAATAAAAGAATGAAGAAAATAAGTAAAATGAAATGGCCAATAAGATCTGCATATTGTGCAAGCTACCTTGTTTAGGGATTGGGAGAATAGACCAAGGCAATCAAAAACCAGAAATCCAATTAAGTTCACAAAATAAAATGAAGTGCAGATATCTTGCTACTCTGGCCTCATTCTCAAATTCTACTGGATCCACATCCTTCTTGTGTCCTAGCAGAATATTTTACTAATCGATATGTGCAAATACCTGTTTCGACCCCGCCTCTCATCACAAAATTTGTGCGTTTAACTTGTAGAGGAAAATGTTAAAACGTTGCTTTTTCGGCTGTCTACTACGCAATCGGTCTACTAGAAGTACACACTTATTGATCAATAACCTGTAAAAAATATGGTAGGATAATCGAGCCTAAATCAAAAAACCCCTTCTCTTAAAGATATCTAAAGAACCATTGCTAACTAACACCAATGCTTAATATCATAATTACATTTGGTAAGCCACATCTAGAATATTGGCAAGAGTAAGTCAATCAGCATAGCAGAGTATTATATTAGAAACCGAATAAAGAGGACTAATTATTTCAACTAAACTCATGAATATTAGAATAAAGATTTAAGACATCTGAGATTCAAACTCAACTACCCTTTCACCTTTTCCCAATGCCTAAATTATGAGCTAGAATTAGGAACTAGTCATTTACTTAATAGAGACGCTAAGGCATATTCAATTATCCTGTCTGCGGGGAGAGAGAATTTATACAGTTAAAAAATAGTCATTTAAGCAAATATCTAAAGGTATGGTAATTAACTGGCCCGGAAGAAAAACTACCTTAAATGAACCAAACATAACGCCAATAGCATTTCCTAAACTTACTTACATTTTATTTATATTTTTAGCATTAAGGAAGAAGGATGGAAAGTGAGGGAGAGAGAGAGAGAGAGAGACAAAACGGAAGGAGAGCGGACGGGTAAGTACACCCTTTTAATACAGCCAGCGTCACTCTCCTGACAACATGACAAAGCGGTTGTAGGGTGATTAAAAAAATGCAAGCTAAAAACTTTCGAAATATTCTAGTACTTTTTACCATACACGAGAATGAGTAGTTTTGTTGGGCAAAAAAAGATATGGCGCCAGCTGAACACTACTCAGATGATGAAGGCCAACTCATTGCATGCTTGAGACCTCTGCCAAAATACACGCTATTAAACAAGTGATTGAGTCCATCAAACGATTTCTTGAAAAAAGAGATAATTAATCAACAAAATAAAAGTTAAAATAAACTTGTAAGCAGGACAACCCCCTATTACAAAGTCAGGTCTTAGTGGACCACCTTTGATAATAATACAATATGCTTGTATGAAAGCTTAATGGTGTGTCCAGTTAGAGGATAGAATTCGCAAAAGCTATGGAATATGTTTAAGGAGTAGATAATGAACCAATAGAGAGTTGGTTCAGATTTATTACTATAACTGACTGGAATCTGGGGTAACCTCTGGTGTGATCGAAGTAAAATACCAGCAAACAAAACAGCCTAATCCTGAACTGGCTGATTGCATCAGTTCGCCAGTCCGGACAACGCATAGCTAAAATTTTGGCGAATTAACTAACGAGTTATGCATAGTTGGCTAGATGCCTTATCTACTAGTATTTAACGAGAACAATGACTGTCTCCGAATTTCAGTTTGTGCTAAACTATAGCTTTACTTTAATAGCTAAAATACAACCAAATTAAAAAGAACGTCGACTTTATTAAGACGCAGAGGTCCAACGCTGAACCTGTATTAAAAGAACAAAAAATAAATCAACCCAAGTTTTTGAAGTCATACATTTGCAAGGAAGATAAAGCATTCACTCATACCACTCGACTTACTGAGAACACTACTCTTTTCTTGACTACGTAGTAGAAGTAGTAATAAAAATAATTCCTCGAATGTGCTAAAGAAAGTTCCCATTTGAGTTTATCTGATTTTGATAAGAAGGAGGAAAGTGGAGGAGACCGGGCATGCTGCCTGAGTCACAAGTAGTATTTTTATGCAACTCTTGGCACCTCGGCCTCGCGTGAACAATTAAATTAGGCAGCAGGGGGCTGTTTCAACTCCTGCCCGCGCACTCAAAAGAGGAAGATATAGTGGATTAGTAGGGACTGCGTCGCCAGATCTCAGAAAGTAATAGGAATATTTTTTGATAAGCACGAAAATCCGCAAAATTACTGAGAATACTTAAAAATTCGCACATTATTTGTAAAATTGGTTGAAAATCAAAATTCACAAACTTGTTTCAATTTGTTTAAGTTGATACGATTCCCGTATCATTGACAACCGACTAATTGGCTCCTTTTTTATATCCAAGATAGGCATCAATTGAAGATACTAATCTATTCCCCAATTATACACCTTAGACCGATTGATTCCGAAGAAATTTAAGCATTTTGTCAACCAGGCAAATACTAATAAAAAATAAAGAAAATTTAAGTGAACTGAGCAGCAGAAATGATAAGTAGTGGAAACCATTTCCGAAATGAGAACGAGGAAAGGCGCTAGCGGGTTGAGAAGTGAAAAATTGGGAGTGGTTTCAGTTTGACAGAAAAAAAATGCAGTAGTTATCTGCCAATGATCTAGGGGGTTAGCCTAGGCAATGCGTTGGTAACTTAAGCAAATATTGATAATTCAGGCGCTTATGCAAAAAGCTCCATATTTCCTAAGTAAGCAAGAACATTGGTAGGAAAATGAAGCAAATAAGAGTGTAAAGAAACCGTTCTTTCATCAGAGCACATTAATGTCTTTATCACTTTTCGCAAACGATCGACCATTAACCAAACGACATTGTTAATTTCTTAAATAAAAGCGCCTTATTTAAATGGGAAAAGGTAGGGAATTACATCGAATCGCCTGCAAATAACACTAAATATGTTAATCAGTAACTGGATAATAAGGTTAACTTCTAATTGAGCCGCGAAAGAAATGAATCTAGGTGCTCGGACATATATCACTGAAATTGCAATTTGACCATCTATAAAATCCTAAATAGAACTGTTCTTAAAATGACAAAGGACGATAAATTAATCACCAGTACACGAAAAATATATTAGAATCTTCCGGTTAAAGGAAGCGATTCATGTCAACCTTCTGCAAGTCCACAATTAATCTTACTTTGGCAATATTATGAAAAAACGTCCACTAGAAACGTCTCCAATCTCGATAGAAGGGCAAGGAGTAAGGTTGAATCGAATTGCGGAAAATAAAAAGAATCGGAGGATAACTCAAAGCCGCAAAGGACATAGTGGACACAAAATGACACAGTCAACAGATTGGCAGAAATTTCCTAACGGCCGGCTAACTTTTGGCTTTGCGAATTCACTTGTTTTCTTTCTTTCTTCATGTGCTATCCAAATTTATGCCCTTATGTCCAGTTAAAAATCATTACCCGATAGTGCGTTGACACAGAATTGACACTTGTAAAGGTTAATGATGCAAGATGCAGATCAAAAAACAGGACCTCCTGATATTGGATTGAGCAAAGGTTGCGTTAACTTAAAGGTTAAGTCATTAGAGCACAAAGTATTGAATATCACAATTGCTTATTTGAAGAAAAACGCGTTAATTTTATGATGCAGCCTCAATTTGAACCATAAATAAGGATGCAGTTGATAACTTCATGATATATATTTATCAAATTACAGAATACAACTAAGAAATATTTTGTTGGCAAACCTCGTATGCAGTGACCTTGAGTGTAGAAAAATCACTAGATGACAGATTAGATTCTATGCCAACCAGCGCTCAATAGGCAAACAGAAACTTTTTAGAATTTGGTAATTTATAGTCACTACAAAATAGGTGCTTAACAATGCTTTTCTCCAATGAAAGTTTAGCTAAATTTTTACGATCATATTAAAATAAATAAAGCCTTAAGAAACTTTGTAGATTAAGAAAAAAGCGGATACAAACAGGCTTTCAATAAAGGTACTTATATTCCTACATTGAAAAAGAGGGAGTGTTGGAAAAAGAATTTCACCTTCATGCCTTTCTACTTCCTTTTTCATGTTGAGTGCTTATTCACGTAAATTATGCTAGTTTATTTTTTTATAGAAAAAAACAGAGGTTGTACAAGACTTTCGTGGTTTCAATTTTGTTGAAATTTTCGTCTATAAAAGTGAAATTCAAACGAAGATAAAGGCACAATTTCTACAAGATATCGGAGTGTGATTAATTGAGACAATCTTAAAAAAACTTGTTGCTCTCAGCTAGACTGCACTAATATATCAAATTTAACTTTCGAGTAAATTAGACAAACGGGATGGAGTAAACTGTTGTGACAATCAAAATTTTAAATGGTTGCATAGTTAATGATAAATATTAGAACAAACTATACAACAAACTTAACAATTTAAGAGGATAAACCCTTCCATAATTTGGGGATAAATCTAAGAGAGTGTCAATAGGATGTTTATCGATGTTTTCGAGGTGTTCACGACAGAACATCACATTTTCTGGAATTTTTTAAATCCTACTCCTTTCATACAAGTTCTCACAGCAACAATGATAAATGGGACCCAACTGAACTATAGAAGTGAATGCTTCATATCGAGATGGCTCGAGTCCATCGTCAGAATAAGTAAACTGTGCTCGTCACTCAATGCTATCTCCACACTCTCAACACCACTGCAAATGGAGAGACCTCGAAGTTTATGTGGCTAAAACCAAGCAATGTAACTCGCCACATGATTCGAGCTGGTTACCCTCGCAAATCCGATTCCATCGAAAGGGATATACCGATGCGCCCGCTCATATGGAATCTAAATTAGACGGTGCTTCCGAGTTTTGCGACTGACATATGGTAAGATTATGCAAATTAAGAATTTATTTTCTGCGCGATTGAAGACATAATACAGCTTAAATAAATTACCGGACGATTATGAAATTACCGAAACATTTGATGTACATAAGCCAGACAATAGCTCTCTTATTAAAACATCAACGCGAAGGTCAGATGAGGACTCGAATGTTTACAGCATGATGCCAATAGACTTAGTTTACTAGGTTCTGGTATCCTTCTCATTTGTCTATTAAGAGTTTGTTTATTCGAAAGTCATGAACAAAGGATATGTTATTAATCAAACTATATACACTGATGTAGAATACTTTCTAAACAACAAATATCTCTCCAGAGGTTTTAGAACTGATGTTCGTTAGCAAGACATCCCAGAGATTTCTCATACTAAGAAGAGTAATGCTTCAACATACATTATTGGATATGTAATCATAGAATATCGATATTTGCCAAGGTATATGAGAAAAATATTCAAAGAGTTACCTTTTCCATTGAATAAAGCCTACTAAGCATGTCTCGTGACGGCATTTTATACTATTGACGGATTGAACACCAAGTTTGCGGTGAAATTTTTAATACAACTATGTAAACAATTGGTAGAAATTGAGCCCACTCACAAAAAATAAATTAAAATAAGCCAAAGGAAGATTAACCAGGTTTTGAAATCTACAAAACCTTTGGCTCAAAAAGGGCAACACCACATCTTGTTCTATAAAGCAGGTGAGTAATAGGATTTCGCCATCAGGCCACTCATAACGGATTTTCCGTACATAAAGTGACTAAAATTACCATCAATTTGAGCCAAACTTCCAGTAAAAGTTGTACATAATTATTGAATCTTGCAACGGTTAAATTCATTTTTTAATTTTCCCAACCTCCAGCATTTTCTCACACTCTCTGTTCATATAAACTTAACTCTAAAGAAGAACGCAGCACTACCACAAATTGTTCTAATTACTGTTAAACGATCTTGAACTAGTTCAAAAAAAATTAAGAAAATGCGCAGTAACGAATAACTGCACTTTTAAGAACTTATGCCTAGTGAAGTTTTACCCACGAGTCTTCAAACCATAGTCACAGGTAACCTAAATCACGAAAGTGCTAAAAAACAGAGGCATCGTAGACAATTTGAGTTACTTAAAACTCCAAATCTTTGAAAACTGTAAATCTGGCTATTCGAATTGAGCCTATAGTGTAGCACTTTATTTAAATGGACTTAACTCAAACCAATCATTTCAACGAATTGGATAAGTGTAAGCCAAATCACACTTACCCTTCGAGAAGTAGTCAAGCGCCCGAGAGATATGACAACATTCAATTCGTAGAAAGATTCAGAGTCAGCATTCAGCCACTGTCGAAGATAAACAACCGCCTTGTTACCCGACAGAGTTGCGATTCCAAAGGGTGTAGATTCAAGATTATCTTGAATAAAAAGATAATAAAGATTTATTATTATTATTAGTATTAGTAGTAGTATTAGTAGTAGTTCTACCCCACAAGTACGAAATTTTCACATTTTGGCTTATAGGAAGCAACTAAAACCAGTTAACAGATTGTTCAAAAGGTAAAAAAGAGTAAATACTAGAAAGACGCCGATGAGAAACGCAAAAAACATCCGAGTCTTACTTTATTCGATCTTTCGATTCGGATGGTAAACTATTTACTATTTGGAAATCACATTCAAAGAGACTAGTATCACGGTTTGACAGCTTGATTGCAGTACATGCGCGTGTACGATGCTTAGTGCTTATTGACAATTAAAATTGAGAACAATCGGTTCCGTCGCTTTATTTTCGAAGCTTGCCCAATAGTTGAGAAAGCAAAATATTCTTTGATGAATTTCGGCAGCGTACACTTTAAGCAAGATGGGTATGATGAGATGGCTAATAGGGACGACTTGGCAGAGCTTCATAAATATTAATTAATTAAATTGGCATAACGTTTCTGGCCAATTTTGATAATAATAATAACAATTCAGACGAGTGATGCTTAGATAAGTGCGAGGCTAATTATCAATATAATTCGTTAATTGTCTAAGAAGAGAAGGAAACTTGAGCCCTAAAACTGCTGAGAGCAAGCGTTGGGATGATCGGGTATTGAATTTAAAGTGGATTTCAAAGTAGGTGGCGTGTAGCCAATCCTAGGTACAACAATTTAGACAACTCCAAGCGAAATCGGTTTAAGCCCATCGACAAAATTTGAAGGCCTTATCGTAAATTCCATGCAAATAAAGCGGCTAATATAATCTAAACAATGTGACTAACATTTAAAACAAATTGCATTTTATATCTATTTATTAGCACTGTAAATAAATTCATCAGCAATGTGGAAAGTAATTCATAGGATGCTACAAATTTTAAAAATTTGTTATATATATATATATATATATATATATATATTGCCGCAGTGGGATTCGGTCACTTGCCACATCACAGAAAGAAGTCAAAAGCGGCTTTAGTCAATTTTACAACTACATCAGTCCCAATGTTTGCCCTGCGAACTCCCCCTTTCACACGATAAGATCTTAGCCTCATGGGGTCTGTGAGGAAAGACACCATTCGCCCTGCCAGTACTATATGAGCCAAACTCTTTGACAATGGTGTATTTGCCTACCACGTTCGTGGTTTCCATCCCCTTTTCCTTCCTAGTGAGACTGCCAAATATAACCTGTGCATCCTATATCTGCAACATATCAGCACTTCAATGTTAATTCTCTCATTGCAAAGTGAGCGGACTTTGCTTTTAATGATGAATTACCGAAATATAATTGAATGAAGTAACAAACAACAGTGAAAAATGCCCCAGACATCACAAATGAAAAAGGGAACCACAAGGAAGAGCATGTGAGATTACTAGGGTGTAGGAAATAAAATTGACTTTTAAACTTCTCAGTAGTATATTCTTACTATAAGCAATCGATCCACGTCTCCCGGCTTTCATGCCATTTAAGCTCAAAAATTTAGAAATCCCAGAAAAGAGTTTGGCTAATTTCGGTTAGTAACATATATTCCAAATATAGAGCAAATATAAGATAGTTTAACGACAGCAAATTTGTTGTGTCCATTATTTTTTGAGTCAACAAAATTCTCACGATCTGTCAAAAGTTTGACAGTTGATGAAGGATAGATGTCAGTTTGACTATTTTCCCTACAAGGCCGAAGCTACCAGACAGCAATCAAGGCTAATGAAAACAAGGGATTGAGTTTCCACTACACTGCCTAAGAGGACGTCTTTGCACATTTGATGACCAGTAGTTTAACTTTATGAATGGAGCGAAATCCGAGTGAAAACAAGAGAACTAAGTAGAAAATGGCATATTGTCATGTTCCTTTTTCTTCTTCTGGTTAAATAAAGTTTTTAAGGTCAAAACTTGATTTGCACTGGTGGCGAACGTGTTTAATTTGATTAATTGAGGTGTACGTATATGCGGGTGTCGCATCAGAGACACTTCAAGACTTAAAACTCTGGTGAGGTGGATCCCCTCAACAGACTTTGGGTTAGTTTTAACAAAAAATGATAAGAATCTCTTTCTCCTTACTTTGGATTGGGAAGAGATTATATCTGGCATCGATGTCCTTAATGCAGTGGGTTAAACCTCACGAGATCACCTGCATGGTTAGAGATACAAAATACGCAATTCATCACATAGGGGCATAAGTTTTATCGTCTAGCGTCAGATGTCACCGTCACTAAGGTAAGCAGACGTAGTCCCCGTGTATCTAAGACCATATACCAAGATTACACCCCAACGATAGGACACACGCACACACACACACACACACACACACACACACGTATTCAATTGCACCTACTGAGGTCAAAGAGCATTCGCGTGAGCGATAAATACACAGGCATGGACACGTAGTATGTGATGTCAGTGATGCCCAAGGAGTGTGTATGCAAGCTACTTGGCTGAGAAAAGGCACCGTTTCCGACCCTTTTGCGAAGGTGACCAAGACTCTGCCAGTCATATTCTGGGCATAAAATAAAATTTATGTGTGGCCAGGGAAATCGATGTTGCTAACTGCTGATAGGGAATGCGAATAGAGCACCACTGTATAACTTCGCACGGGATATGCGAATTAACTTGTTGGGCTGCCAAGGGTACCATTCACTTTGAGATTTCTAAACTCACCTTAGAAATAAGACTATTTACCTGACGCTTTTAATTTCGTTATGGGAAAAAGAGAATAAAATAGAGATTAGTTGGCCTTTTATGGATTAGCGTTGTAAAATACTATTTTAATAGCCCTGTAGCTATAATGAACTGAGTGATACCACATTGAAATTTTCAAGCTCGCGCTTCTCACTGTTTTGCCATCAAAGGAAGTAAAATTTATTGATGATGAGTAAATGTAGACCTTTAATGCTGATGGGTATTCTATGCAACTGCTATCTGCCTCTCCCAATCTCACTGATGCTAACCACTAACCGAAATTAACTTCTGAAAAATTTTGAAGGAGTACTAAACAAAGCTAAAGATTCAGAGAAATTCTCCGTTTACTTCTTAAGAAAAGGGGTGTGTGATAGACTTATCTCCACGTGGTGCACCCTGGGCAACGTATACTCATACGGCAAAAAAGTCTATAACACGGCAGTTGACTTCTGACTTCAAACTACCCCCACTGTATGTCATATTCGACCCCTTTCACAGTACTCATCTTACCTTTTCTCTGCTCTTTTGTCTGTCTCTGTCACATCTGTGAATCGCTCTTCTGTTCCCCACCCCTCGACTTTCTGCTACTTTGGTGTTTCTCCTCCTCTCTGTGAAGCCTGAAGTCAGCTAAATGGCTAATGATAACTATCAAAACGCCTGCCATTTGAAATAAATAAATAAACTTCTCAAGAAAAGGTATCCTCGTATTCTCTCTCCCCTTTTATTCGGTAAATTTAATAACGAAAATCATTCATTTCAAACCTAATTATATTCTAATTCGAGCAATAAGCGCAACATTAATTTCAATGAACTGGGTATAAAATATAATGAAGAATTCCATTTTAAAACAAAAACAGGTTTCATAAAGGTCCCAGCGGAGGCATCCAACTTTTTTCACAATTAAATAGCTCTATCTTTTCCTTAATTGGTCAAAGTGTGCTCAAGTGACGCGCTACTTTAAATGGACAAGTTAGAAAAACAGCGTTTGCGCTTAATATATAAAAACCATA